>JAOQMQ010000005.1:15607246-15631927 GCA_027563845.1 Erythroxylum subrotundum | reverse complement strand
TCCCAGTAATTAAATCAATAAGAGGAATAAAAAGGAATAATTAAAACATAAATATTAGACAAATATGCACTTATCAGACTTGTTGTAATTTGAGTTCTTAAAAGTTTGTTAAGTAGTGTTCCTCTAGCAATATTGATGTTGTGGTCTGGACCCTTTTGGGGACCTTTTTGTAACTTTAATCTTTGATCAATGAATTTACTTTTAAAATTCCTTTATTATTCAAAATTTTTATTCTTTTCACACAATTCTTTATAACTAGTTTTTATTTAATTTTTTCAATTCATTATTTTCCAGCCATTATTGTCAATCTATCATTATTTAGCATTTTTATTTCTTTTTCCCCTTTATTAGTTAATTTTATTTCATTTATGGTACTTCATCATTTTCTAGTCTTTTGTAATAATCTTTTGTTTAACGTCTTTATCCTTTTCATATAATTCATTATCAGCAAGTTATTATGTTAATCTCAATGATTTGTCATTATTTAATCATTGTTAACAATTCCTCATTATTTATCAACTTTATTGTTTTCATGGAAATTTCACTATAAGCCAATTTTATTTTCATTATTAACAATTCATTGTTGCCCAGTTATTATTACAATTCATCATTGTTCGACACTTCGTTGCTTATAGTGATCAATCATTAGTCATTTTTATTTAACTTCTAAAAATTTTTATTATCCAATTTGTTTCAACCTCATGATCAACTTTTTCCATTATTATTTTAATTAGGTCTCTTTTTATATCCCTTTTATTATGGTCTTACATTTTTGCGCAGTCAATCATAATCATAAAAGGGATAAGTAACGAGGCAATTGTCCAAAGTTGATTTAAATATTGCTTCTTTTATTTTATGAATTTTTCTTGCAATTTATTGAAAATAAAATGGAAATTAAAGTTAAAATTAAATTGAGTCTTGATTAATATTACAAACTAACTAGATGCTCAATCCAAGCTAAATACAAAATGAAGTACTTCCTTATTATCTAGCACATTCTTTGTTTTTCCTTATGTTGTCTACATTGGCCAACAGAAATTTTGATGGGTATGGAACCAAATTTAGAAATTCAAGAAAAAAGAAAGAACCTAACTATAACGATTAAAAAAAAGAGAGAATTGAGGAGGTGCTTTGGGAAGACTGAAAAATTGATATCAAATAGTTTAGCTACAAAACAATGCTTGCCAAGGAAATCAAGGGATGGGATAAACAACATAGACTAAAATATAGCACGTTAGGACAATGGAGGAGGTATTGAAGAACAAACTAATAAAAATCATAGTTCTTACATCATAAAAAGTTAGTCATTTTTAGAAGTTAAAATTATAGTTCATGTCTATTTAATGCAAGACCAATTTATGTTTAGTTAAGAATGTTTGACTGATTAATGATTCCCTTTACATGTTGAAGAGTTTGATTAAAAACCGTTGACTTTTGTATCTAAAATGTAGAGGTAGTGTTATGCTAATGATTTTTGTGATTACTTTGGGTTAGACCAAGGTTGAGTCACGATTTAGATTCTGCATTTAAACTCTTCTAAGTGATTTCAAGCAGCCTAAAATCGTTATAGCTTCAAATTCTTTTTTTTCAATATTTGTCTAAACAACCCAACCCATATGTTAACTAGGCATAAGTCACATTGGTTTCAGGAAGAAGGACTGGACCGAATCTTATCCAAGAGCCTGTAAAGCCTAATATGTTCTAAATAGTCAAAAGTTAGAGGATTCAAGGAGAGGTTAATTCTAGGTTTTAATCCTAATGTTTGTGTGATCAGATGACCTTTAAATGTTTTCTTTATTCATACCACTCTGCTATCATCTTTCAGTTTTAAAGATTAAGAAATAGTCATCGATTTTAATATTGTCTTTCCTATTAAGACATAGATAGGTATGTTATAATTTTTCTTTCATCACAGTAAATGCGTATTTACTATTTTAAGTTTATCTATTATCACCAAAGTTCAAGAACATAATGTTCAAACAATTTCATCATGCATTTTGATCTATACTGAATTATAACCTTTTATAGTACACTCTCCATTTTCACCCAACTTGACAGCACCATTTTATTCTTTAAAAGAAAAAGAGCTAATCCTTATTAAAAGCCATATGATAAGATGTGTTAGTGAATATTATCCATCAATTTGTAGAATTAGAATTATTCACAATCAAAGTATCACTAAATCTTCAATCCTCTTCAAAATGATATTTTACTTATGTACTTTATATAATCCTTAAGGTCTATAAACACTATTTTTTATATAAACGATTCAAAGTAATTTCTTCTAATATGTACTTTTAAGTTGTTTCCATAACAAAGTCACCGTTTTTAATTAACCATATCTCTCAAGACCTCGTCGTCTAAACTCTATAGTATTATGTTATAAGCCTTTGACATCATATCTTCCTTCTTTGATTCCCCTAAATTGTTTGGTAGTTTTTTTTTTTTTTTTTTTTTTGTCCTTCTAACATTGGTATACATCCCTACTAAACAAGAACTATCTTCATCTTCACCTTTTACAAAGTGAAATTATTTAATCTATTGAATTTCTCAATATTAAACTTATGGAGAGACATATTAAGAGAAAAATCTTATCCCTGATACTAATTGTTGTATAAACATAAGCAATATAGGAATGAATAAATGAAACAAAAAACATAAAATTTAAGCGATTTGACTAATATGTGACCTACATTCATAGACAAAGAGATAGATCTTCTTTATTACTATAAGAAAGATAAGACAAGGAGAATAGATGAAAACAATCTTCTCAATGTCCCAAAGTTCTACCTTAGAAAATCCTTGCCAAGGTATTTATGACATAAGGTTACATATAAGACTCTTTTTTTCACAAAGGTCTAACTTCACGTTCAGTTGCCTAATGATATTGAAAATCAATTTTCATGGGTCCTCGTAAATCATGTCATGAGTCTAATGCCTATTTCACAATTGACACCAACGTGGATTTGCTTCTTACTTAAAAATTTCTCTGACTATTTCAAAACTAGCATCACATGTCGAACTCTAATTAGCTTTAAATTTTATTATTTACCAAAAATTCAAGATATATCTTAAATTTTTCTTCACAATAAAAGAAGGACTTTGGAAGGATAATGTTCACTCAATCTTTAAAGAATTAGTATAATCAAAATTCTTAAATAAAATTTGAATAGTTGAATATGTTAAAGGAAATTAAAACATTGTTAAATCGCTTTACAATGACTCTTGACTTTTATGTTTTTTTAAACTAATTTAAATATACTCTATTGAGTTTCAAAAATTGTGTTTGAGGTGGTGGTTAAAAATTATTACTTTATATACTCAGTTATTCATAATATAAAAGATATTTAGTTTTGGTCATTTAATTATTAATCTCTTTTTTTGATATTACTAACTTAAACAACTAGTATTAATATCAAATGAGTTGAATATCGATATAATGCTTAAAATTCCACTAATCAGTTGTTTAACATTATCTCTTACAAATAAAATAATTGGCTGTGTTGAATTAGATTAATCTTATCGGCGAGGTATTCTGCTGCCTACTCTTACAAACTAAAAGAAAAGTCATGTTCTAGCTGGAATAGTGATAAGAACACATAAAAGACTAGAACACTAAAAACAAAAAGAGTGACGGAACGGTAGTGAGTGTGAAAGAAAGCAATTGGTTCGTGTTTGTGGATAATAAGTGTGCCAGTGCTTGCATCATTCATGATCCAATGCTTGAGTAAGCAGCCACAGCCACCCTATAAATGTATATATGAAGAAAAATTTGAGTTGGCTAGTGTCAATGGGGGTAGCTTTTTGGGATAACATCATACAACGAAGAGAGCGACCACCATCAGAGAACCCAAAAAAGCTAAAAAGGGTACATGATGAGGAACCAAAATTGATGCTCTCAATGCCCCTAGCAAGCAAACTCCCTCCCAGTGCTTACTGGGCTCCACTTCCCCCTTCCCTTCTCAGGTTTTTTCTAATCCCCCACAGTTACCCTCTTCGTGACATTCTATTTATTTTTAGTGATTTCCATGCAATCCATGCCAACTAATGACGTGTAAATAAAGATTATAAAAGTTTACAAAAATAATTAATCTAGCTGTGAGTTGATACCAACCTAGCAGTACTGGATACTTCATTCTCAAGATGGACCTATTTTGTTTTTAGCTTCTTAAGTCAAGCAAGCTTTGGAATGGGGAAAGTCATATCATGTCGTGTACCAATTGCCCCTTTTACATAAAAAAAAAAAAAAAAAGCAAAGATGAACTAGTGAAAGAGGGAGACCAATTTAGGATAAGGATTATCGCTCTAAATATTCAACAAAACTTGGATTTTTCATAGTGATCATTAAGATGCTCTTACGTCCTGAATTATACACACAGTATAAGTGGTAAATCTTGGATAATTTGTTATGTGATTTTCGCTAGAATACTTGGCTGACTATGGAAATGATGGAGACGGTCTTATTATTGTTTTGATATTGTAATCACTCATTCTGGGGTCTTGCTGGCTGCAGGCATTGCACATGTCACTATCAGCAAATGCAACTGCCGGTATAATTTTGGTGGGAGTATATGAGTGCTCTGAGCCAGGTTTTCCATGTCATAGTTTGGAGTGCTGTTGAATTCATTCAACTGCAAGTTTTTCCTTTCTGGTTTGTTCATTCTGCCATAATATAAAAGAAGGTTACAAGATTTTCCTAACACAAAAGCCATAATTGATGCACTAGGATATCCATACATCTTCTTAATCAATTAGGCAAGTTTAGAACCTAACGGTACGTAGTGGTGGACCACTCTTGGGCCACAACCAACTTTGTTGGTTGAACAAAATCTAATTAATTTGGAAGGCTTATTTCATCTAGATCGTCCAAAGATAAGAATACTTCATCCAAGCAAGAAAGTTCGGCTGCGCCACCATCATCGCCGTCATCGTCATCGTCATCACAGTTACTCTCGTAAACTCGGCAAATAACCCACTTACTATAGTCCTGCATGTAGATTGCCAGTGATGAACAAGAACTTTTCATTAGACTTACCTAGCTTTGGATCACACATACATATTTATATATGTATATATATACCAGCAACTTGATTGAAAAGAAAGGTAAAAGGATAATTAATATGGTCTAAAGCACTTATAAGGTACCTTCTTATGTTTTCTTGTTTTAGATGATGATCTGCTGCTACTAGAAGCTGAAGAATCCGAGAGTCGAAACTCTTCCATTATCCAGTTAGTTTTCAATCCTGCAGGTGCTTCCCCAAAGTAGAATACCAAATAATTCTTCAAACCAACTCGGTGCTGAGAGCTTGTGAGCACAGGTTCTTCAATTCCTACTGTCTTCCAATACCCATTTTTTGTATTTCTATGTTGTGTTCTTCTGCTGTAAAAGTACCACCGTTTACCCTCCGCAAGTGCTTTTCCTGCATGTGTGTGTTATGTATATATATATAGTTATATAAGAATAAATATAATTCCAAATTATTTAATTCTTGCTTAGCCTAGAACATGTCTAGCAGTAAGCAGACAGTATTAATTACGTACCATCGAATTCCCAAGGATCATAAGGGTAGAGTTCAAGATCAGGAATGACTTCTGGATGGCAAGGTAGAAGCGCTGCTTTTCGATGAAGAAAATGAACTACAAGATCTTCGTCAGATGGATAAAACCTAAAACCTGGAGGGAGGTTAACATTGTTGTTACCCATATTATTTGTATATGCATATACAGGGGAAAAGAATCTAAAAGATCAATGAACAATCAAAGAGGAAGGGAAGGAATAGAGAGTAATTATGGGTGTGTGGTATCGACCAACTCTTGGTTGGGTTGGATATATATAGTGGCTAAGACTGAAAGAATATAGAATATCGAGGCTACAAGGATAAAGAAAGAGCGATAAAGACAAAGGGGAGTGACGTGAAGAAGAAGGATAATTTGACAACCAATGGCAAATGGGAGGTATGGTATCTAGCTGACGAGTAGAGTTTTGTCTTTCTTTCCGAATTTTTCTTCCAGGGTTGTGTTAAGCAACTAGTTAGTGACGGTTACTAAATGATTACATGTTGTGTGTGTACAAGTTTTATCATCTCTTCTGAAGTTAACAACACAACATGTTTCTGATTTCAACTGCACATATTTTTCATCTTTTCCATAAGTACAACTTAGGAGATGCAAGAATATTGTGCTGGTGCATTATATGAAAGGGATATGTGGACTTGGTCAGAGCAGTAAATCAAGGAACAAAAATTGATTTCTCATTCACCAAAAAGCAAGACATTGACACTACTTATCCTGTAATTAGTATAACATAAAAAAGAATAAGATACGATGTCTTATTCTATTTCATAAGTTTCAGCCATTTATTTATATAGATCCTGCATTTATTTATACGAGACTTATATGAGACCTACATAAATAAATAATTAAAATTTATGAGATAAATAAGATACCATAAAATTACACGGAAAAGCTTTACTGAAAAAAAAAAAGAGAGATAAGATGTATAATTTTCATGAGATACGTACGTTCCAAGAAACGTATCTGCTACAGTGATGGAGCGAGTGAGTGATGCGACAAGTGAAAAAAAAAAAAAAGGAAAAAGAAATGAAGGATGATGGGGGGTTATTACGATCATCACACTTCATGCTGATCTCATGCCTCCGCTGTCATCCACGTGGCAAGCAAACATGTGGGTTTGGTCATGGTCCAATACTCCAAACTCCAAAGCTTTAGTGGCCCCCTAACTAATTAACCTACACACCAAATGTACCTGTGTACCGGTTATCAGTTTTTGGCTTTGCTTCTCCAATTTTAAGCATGCAACTTGGTTGTTGAAGCCCTTTTTGTCCCATTTGAAAAATATATTTACTCCATATCTATCATATGCATTTCTTAAGCCAAGCAAATGGCAAGTGCAAATTCATGAGATCTATCCATTCCTCAATGTGAAAAGCAATCAACCCATCTCTTAATTAGGACTGGGGGAGGTCCCAATCGATCTTTCAGTAGATGTCACCCACATACCAACATTAAATATATACAATACAAATTTTCAAATGGATAAGTAAAATTAGTATTATTAATTCCTTAGAAAACAAAATTGCCATACATATAAACTTATGAGTGAAGTGTTGTTGCTGTTTTGCTTATGACTTTTCCAAGGCGTGTTGTTGTGCGGTTGAAACTTTTAGGAGCAGCCGAAAAGCAAATATATTAATAAATTAACTTTTCGAATTAAACATATATTACATTTTCTTCAGTGACTCTGACCAGTTGACGGAATGGGCCAATCCGACTGAGTACTAGTGAGTGTAATCGAGAGTTGAGGCTACAAAACTTAGAGAGACAGACAGACAGACACACACACACATAATGGCTATTTGGATTGCTAAGGGCACAAGTTAAGGGTAGCTTTCTTAATCTGTGGGGTTCATTGATGCCCGCACATGTCCACTCTTCTATTTCGTGTAAAACACAGGTCCTTAGTTAACGTTTGTTAGCTGCCTGCAATTCGGCTTAAAGGAACACTACTTTTATAGCTCTTCCTTTTCTTAGGTAGGTCAGGTCATATTGCAATCACATTACCAAACCGCCGAAAATTGTTCACTTGATTGTATGTACTGTACGATATTAGTTGTTAATTGTATGCAGAAATTTTAAATGATGAATTGTTGCATTTTACATGTTTATAATCACTAGTGAATGGAAATTGTCGTTTAGGAATTAAAAGGCATCTAAAAATGGAATTAATTATATAGGAGGTCTGTGATTAACTTCAAAGAGGTAATTTTAAGTCTTTTATTAAACATCAATGCATAAGTGTAAGCCATTAACCAAAAATTTAAAGCATCAATTTAAAAGAAATTTTCAAAGTACTATCCATTATCTTGAATACAGACAACAAGCAAAATAAACAGAGTATGTATGCGAATTAAAATACAAGGAAGAAAGATGAGCGAGAGATAATGGGTGAAGAAGGCGCAGGTAATTTGCTCTTCATATATATTTAATATTTGAAGCTTTAGATTAATATCAAACTTTAGTTCTAATTTTTTTTTAAAAAAAAAGTATTTAAAAGAAAATTAGATAAAGAACGTTAAATTTTTTAATGTGGAACATTTACATTGTTTAATTTATACCTAAATAAAAATTGATTGCTGAGTTTTCTATTCACCAATTAGAAGATGTGTTGCAAAATTTTCTCTTTTTTTTATATCTTCTTAAGTTTTTGTTACTTATTTTTATTCTTATCTTATTTATCATTTAAAAAACTAAACAAATATTCTTATCTTATTTTCAATCAGTGTTTTAAAAATCGAATCAGACATCAAACCGATCAAAGAAAAGATTTAAAGTTTAAAAATTCATTCGATGTTAAACTAATATAAAACCAGTATATAACAAATAAGATGTAAAAATTAGAAGAGTAAGTAAAAATAAAATATTTTATTAAAATAAAAAATACAAAAATATCTATTATTATATATTGAACTAATAATAAATCAATTTAATAATTCAAACTATATTTGATTTTAAAACTTAAACATTACTTCTTAACATACTATTAAATTATTCTAAACAAAATTGTTTATCTATACTAAATTACTAATTAATAACTTTTTTAGTTTCCTTCTTTAAATTTTAAATATCACTTCTTAACACATTCTTAAATTATCCTAAACAAAATTACTCTCTAACTAAATTACAAACTAATAAATTTTAGCAATAAAAAGAAAAATATAAGAACAAAACTTACTGTGCAAACCATTATAAACAAAAACGACATTGAACTTTCTAATTTGGTGTCAAATTTTTACTCCAAATAATGCCTTCCAGTTTATTTTCTCTAATGGTGCATAAGTACCAATACAATGTCTCAAGATTTAAGTGGAACCTTTAACAAGTTGTCATACTTAATCCACAGTTGTAAATGCATTATTACAAAAAGTAAGTGTGGCAACTCACAATGCAATTCCTACCATTATCATGTAATTATAATATATTAATATTATGAATTAATGGAATTTAAAGTAAGCATAATACCAAAAGTAGTTCATCTGTCTTTCTCTTATCTCTCTCACATTTTTGTCTTCTTTGTAGTCTCTCTCTCTCTCTCTCTAACTACACAATCCATAATGTTTTTGCCTCAACAGTTCCTCTCCTTCTCTCTTCTCTTTCAATCTCCACCCTTCATTGCTACTGTCGAAGCTACCTTTAGAAATATGAGAAATAATGTTGGATGGTGTGCATGAAAGTTAGGTGGTGTGCATGAAAGTTAGGCATCACAATGTGGGTTATGTTCTTTATTCAATGCAGATCAAACACTTTTCTTTCGATGAAGTTCTAGTTAGTTTATTGTCATGCACCAAAAGAACTGTCGAGTCAGTTGGAGCTAGTGAAGCCTGTAGTGAAATCTTTTTTTTTGGTGCTTCATGGTTAACAGGAAACTGACCGGTTTATTATTTAATTAGTCAGTTTTCACTCACAACGGTTAAAAGTAAAAATCAAATCAAAAACTAGTCCAGTTTGTGCATAACTTAGCCAAACCGAATGGTCCAGTCCAGTTTTTACATCATTGCTTACCATTTTGAAACCCGAACAAATCCTTTTATCTTATTTTTATTCTTATCTATCTTACCATTTTCATAATTGAACAAATCCTTTTATATATGAAGATTATTAATGGAACCGTTACATCAAAAATGTATTTTCCTTTGTCTCTCTCTCACACATAATACGATTAATCAATTAGAATTCTATACTTCTCATATTTTTCTAATAACTTATGAGGCTAACATATGAAAAAAAAATATTACCATACATTTGTTAAGAGTATATGACATCTCAACTAATTCACCCTTAATTAGATTTATTATAGTACTATACCTCAACTCATCCATTAAATTAATCATTATCTCAATCTCATTGTATAAATACTTTGTATTTGTATCATCTTCTACGTGGAATGTATGTTCTTTTGAATACATTTTGGTTCAAACACGAATTTATAATGATCTTCCTTATATATCAATCCTTTGAATTAAATTGGCTTTTTTTATACTGTTCCATTATTTTGAATCATTAATGATTTGTTAGTACTATTTTAAAATAGTCACCATGAACTCAATTCTTTAAAATTAGAACCTAAGTAAAGAAAGTATTTTAATTTGTAGCCTCAAAGATTATCACACAATATAAGTTGAGAATTTGACTATTAATATCCTTATTAATTGAGTGTACACATATGATGTGAATATGTGTTATAATATTAGCTCTCTTTTATCCTAGTATGTATCTTTTCTTATATATTGTACAAATGATAGTACAAGTATGTCTAATGTCTAACTTTAGTTCACATTTTTACTTATTCAATCCACCTTTTAGTACTCACATCTAACATTTTAAGAGAACTTGCTTTAATATATTTTTAATTTGAAGGTGGGCATTTTTGAACTCACATCTAAAGGTGGGACCTTTTTAATGTATTTTCTTGCAAACTCAAATTATAATGATCTTCTTTGTTTATCAATCATTTGAATTAAATTAATTCGCTTTTCTAGAATATCTCATTATATCAAATTACTCATGACTTCCTAATGAAATTCTAAGCCAACAACCATTAACTCAATTCTCTATAATTAAAACTTAAGTAAAAAGAGTATTTTAGTTTAAGTTTCATATAGCCTTAAGGACTATGACATAATATAAGTTGATAATTTGACTTATATTGTCCTTATTAGTTAGTTATATACACATGGTATGATTCTTACATTACAGTAATAACTCTTATTAGAGTGTATGTCTTTCCTTAAATATTGTATAGATGATAGTTCAGGCATACCTCATACCTAACTCAAGTTTATTTATTCAATCATTCAAATCCACCTTTTAAAACTCATATATGACATGTTAAGATATACTGGGTGAACTCATCATTTCCTTAGGTTATGAAATTACTAATAACCCCTCATACCGTTTAATATACTTCATATCAACATTAGTTTTTAAACCTTAAACTCTCATTCATCACCCAGATAAATTGCTTAAAACTTGTTTTATATCCATTCTTACAAAATAATAGAGGCAGTTACAGGTTGAGAAGGTATCTCATATCTGTCTGATATACTTCTTATATCTACAATCGAACATTCAATATCCATTCTAACATTCATTTTAAAAGTGAACACGTAATTCAAAATCAATCATTCTCGTATTTTTTAAATTAAATATTCATTTACAATTAATTTTGGACAAATGAAATTTAATACTCAATTAAACATATGTTGTACCAAACAATTGATGATAAATAAATTATCTTTATTATATAAAGTATTGTGAATAGTCACATATTGGAAATGAAACAAGACTAAGATTTAAATCCTATGTACTATATATTAATTTTTCTTTGTGATATTATTTTTTAACATAATTATACTTGATATCTATGTATTTGGTTTTATACTGATATTTACAGTTCCTAATGATGCCTTCCAATGCAATTATTCATACACAATATACTGTATATGAGACTATCAATTTTAATGGAATAAAAACCTTGTTAATCTCTTCCTCTTTTCATGGCATATGAGGATATTACCTATTACTTGAGCACTTACCTTCAACAGTGTGCATAATAAAATGTTTTACAATCCAACATATATAATTATTCAAGTAGTTACCTAACATATATGTAGTTATAAAAGTAACAATGATACAATCTTAACCCCAAATATGCATACAGCCTTACTCATTTTCTTCATCTTGAATACGGTTGTTAGCCAATTTATTTATTCACTTAAAAAATTAGTTATTGTCACTAGTTATCCAAATATCATCCATATGCAATGATAAAATTGCACATTTATTTTTTAATCTTTTAACATATACTTAGTGGTCTTTGTTATACTAAAATCATATGATATGGTTCTAATATGAAATTTGATATATCATTGACTTCAAGACTACTTTAGAATATAGATTGATTTTAACAATCTAAATGTATAATGCTTTTGGCCATTTTGAATGAAACCTATTAGTTGTTCTATATAGATTTCTACATCTAGTTCCCATTTAAGAACTCATTCTTTACATCCCGTTGTTATAAATCAAGATCCAGTCCAACTATTAAAAATAGAATTATTGGAATTGATTTCTCACAAAATGTGAGAATGTCTTCTTATGTGTATCCTTTTCCTACTAGATATGCTTTATAACTTTCATATGTATCATCAATCTTTTGGTTAGCATTTAAGAACACATTTTTTCTTAATGGCTTTACATTCTTTAAGAAGATTAACCAATTCTTAGGCTTAAATTAATCTTATAAAGGTAATTATTCCTCTATTGCTAAAACTCATTCGTCATAAGAAGACTAAAGAAAGCCTTCACATTTTAAACTTATTATTTTCTTAAAGAACTACTATAAATGTTTCCCCTTCAATGTTAAAAGCTTTCGCTTGAATTGGATAATGGTAAGGAACTTCAACTTCGTTGTAATTACCATTAACTAGAAAATAATTCGTTATCTTTTTAATTGCTTGCACTTGGATGCATTCCATCTATTTAATCTTGACTTAATAGATCATCATGATTTAGTATCTCTTATAGAGATAAATTTTGAACTATCTTTTCTTACTTTGAAAAATTATTCTCCAAGAATTTGATATTTGGTTACTTTTGTGAACCTCTTCTCCCAGTAGCATATCTTGGATAGTGCCATTTGAGTTTTAATTATCATAAAAGAGGAAGGTTGCCTTGCCATTTCCCACAATGCATTTTGTTAACTCTCGAGTTAAATTCCTCATCTTTATAGCTTAATAATAAAGTAAGAATGAATTACTTTCTTTTCCACTTCCTATAGGGTTTTTCATTTTAATACATAAGTGTGCATCTACCTAACCCATAAATATTCTCCGTCACTTACCAGTCTCCAAATTCTCTTACCTAATAGGCTTTTATTAGACAAGTTTAAAGGGGTTAGATGTAAACTTCCCTCTTTAAAAGGGTAGAAGACTTCTTTCCACTTGACTTTAGCCTTATAAAGACCTTCCTCACCCCCCCCCCCCCCCCAAATCTAAATAAATTTCTTATCTTATTTTCAATGGTTTTAATAACCCCTATGAAGAGAAGTAAAAACTAACTTGGCTAATTGCAATATTCTTTCGTATCACAATTATCTATTTTGCCATAAAAAAGATCTTTTTTTGATGAACCTTCTTAATGATTTATCTACCTTCATTAAAATTGAGTCTCTTTAAAGCTAGAGGGAGTCCTAGGTATTTAACAGGGAGATCTTTGATTTGTAGATTCTATATACTAAAAAGTTTATTGGCTAGAATTGATCACTGTAAGATAAAACCATTAAGCTCTTCTCTTTGCTTATCTCCAATCTGGATAGATCCTTGAATGTCTACAAAGACTTCATAAGCCTATTAAATATCCTTTATATGCGACACATACCATTAATAGGTCATCTACAAAAGCCATACAGGTCAGTTCCAACTTATTACATTTATTATGGTGCATGAATTCCTTATCCTTCTTTAAGTTGCAGTTGACCAGCCTTATTGAGGATTCCATACAAAGTAAATTGATAAGGGGATATTAGATCCCCTTGTCTAAGCCCTCTACCTCCTTTGAAAAATTGAGTTAGTAAAAAAGAGGAGTAATAATGGAGTATGAGGGTATAGATATACAAAACATAATCTACCCTTTAAATTTGACTAGAAATCCAAACATAATCAGTAGCTGCTCCATAAATTTTCAACTGATTATTAAGTCATAGGCTTTGTTGAAATCAATTTTGATTGCAAAATTCCTTAGTCTTTCTTGTATAGCCCTTTAATACCTCTTAGGCTAACAATATATTGTCACCTATCTGCCTCTCTTCTAGAAAGGCCCCTTGCTTAGCATAAAATGTCACTTAGCACTATCTTAAATCTCTTTGCCAGTGTTTTAGAAATTATTTTGTAGAGGAAGTACATCCAATCAGTCTATAATTAATCCACTTTTAAAGTAGAATTAGTACAGTTAAAATCCCCCATTATAATATATGGGGCTTTAATTTGCTGATCCAAACTCCTCAAACTTTTTTGCAACTCTTTTCTCTAAAATTAAAATTTTGAATTACGCACAAAGGTAACCTGAGTTCTTTTATTTTCCTTCTATGAAATTGACTTTAGTATGAATATGTTGTACATTGGATAGTTTCACCTTTTCTTCCACCTTAGTTGTGTCAAAATCCAAGATGATTTTGCCATAATGGCGATAATAATGGTTAGTTTCCAATTTCCATTGTTCATCAGGTACCTCCAACTTTTGTAACTTCTCTTGTCTAACTTGGTCTCTAGTAGTACCACTAAGTGTGGTTTTTTGTTCAAAAGAAATCCTTTAAGGGTTTGGAGCAATTTATACTCCTAACATTATATTAAAATAAAGACATAGGGAGGGGGAGTACTCCCTAGCTTTTCCTAATCTCTTTTCCCTCCCAGGTTTCCTCCTGCTATCCACTTTGAACTCATCATGTTCAAAACCTTTCCTTCTTCTTTCTCAAAGATATTCCTATCATGACTGTTTAAAGGCCTCCATTCCTTCCCCCTATTTGATGGCGGTGAATCTTTAATCCTACTACCTTCTGATTTTTTTCTCCAAGGTTTCTAAATTCATTAACAAGTTGTTTTCAGCCATACTACTTCCTAGAGGATTTTTATAACATATGCTTTCTTCATTCTTTCTTGAGTTTACCTTTGCCTTTTTCTTTCCCTTCTTACACTTCCCCTCATACTTGTTCAAGCTAAATAACATTTTCATTATATTTCCCTAATAATATTACTTCCTTGTATAGGCACATCAAATCCTCAAAATCCCCTTCATAAACATTTTCCTTGTAGGCCTCCTTTTTAGGTATTATTGTTTCAAATTTGGTTTCTATTGGTATGATATGCAAATAATATCTTCCACCAAATTTTTATCCTATCCTAGCCTTAATATTGGGACATTATAAAGCTCCTTGCTTAATTCCACATTTACACATAGTTTAGCAATCCCGATCCTTCTTCTATGGGCTATCATTTCATCCATATAGAGTAGTCTTCCTATGTAGTTTGCAATAGAGCTCATTCCTTTTATAGACCAATACTCCAAAGGTTCCCTGTGAAAGTTTAGCCATAGAGGTATATGCTCCTACCTAAAATTATCTAAAGTTATCCCAGGTCTCCATGGTTGTAAAAAAAATTTGGATGCTTTATAGGTGTCATGGACCTGCTCTTAGCACTTCCTTTGCTCCTTGATATATATTGAATTTAAAACAGAACAAGTTTTCTTATGTTAATAGCACTTCACATAGATTATTGTCTCTCTATAGCTCTATACTCCAATTTTGTACTTCAATGAAGGTTATTTTTTTTTTAGCCCCAAACGAAACCAACCAATGTATATTCCAATATCTAGCTCCTTTTTTGTCAAGTAGACAAGTTAGGTGTACCTATCGCATGGCCTTTAGGCTTTGTAAGAGGAATGTATTATAAACAGTTCTCATCAGTCTCTCCCACCACCTTCCTGTGTTATGTCTCATATTTGTGGTCGGTTTAGAAGGGAGAGAGGGGGCTTATGTAACATGAATATCCTAGTTAGAAGAAGGTTTAAGTTTTAGGGGACTTTTGGGTTGGGGGTTCAAATGTGTAGGGTTTAGGGTTTGAGGATGGGGCTGAAAGTGGTTGTAAGGGAGTAGCTATGGGTGGATAAGTCAATTCATCTATGTTATAGCGGTTGTAGCAATACTAGACATGGCTAGAAAAGGAATATAGTAGAAAAGGTGTCAACTAAAGAGGAAGCAGTTGTTACAAAAAAAGGGAGGATAGAGAGATGGGAAAAACAAAAAAAAAGTTTAAAAGACTAAAAAGCCCCTTAAGCATAGCTGAGTTTGAGGGAGGGTAACTTAGATATAAAGAAGAGGAGAACAAAAGAAGAGTTGAGAAGAACGGGTTATAGACTTACCTGAACAACTGTGGTTTGGGGAAGAGAACAAAGTGTAGACTAGAATGTGAGTTAGTGGAATATGTAGAGTGTGTAGGTGAGATGTAGAGTGTGTAGGTGATGAGTTTGAGTGATTAGTAGATAGGAGTGTAAGAAGAGAGATTTTGCTTCTTAACGTCTTTTGTTATCTTCTTAGGGAATATTAAATGGGAGATCCAATAGGCTTAAACGTTATTGAGGATTGATGTTCTATGTTGCATTTTGCTCGCAAATAACAGATTTCTCTTAGACCAGTGACAAATAATTCTCCTAATCATATCATAATGAGGTTAACGCTCCAAATAAGATGATATTTTGAAGGTGATTTGATTCCCTAGGTAGCAGAAAGGAAGTTATTTGATGCTAAAGTTAGCAATAATTAACAATTCTGAAAATAAATATTAAGCATCAACTAAATCATTTGTTATTTTTTATGTTTAGTCCATACAACAAGTTAAAGGAATGGAGAGTGTCCACTAGGAAATTAAGTTAGTTGGTATTAGCTTCATAAAAAAGGAGAAGGGGTCAGCAAGAGAGAGGGTGGCAAAAATGGAGTTGTTAACACTTATTGTGGAAGACGAAGTCAATGTTTCTCTCAATGTTATGTTTAAGAAACCTAGTCAGAACCTCAATAAAGATGGTGAAAAGGTAAGGCAAAGGGGATCACTTTGCTTTTATATCCCTTTTCCCCTTTAAATAATGGAGAAGCTTCACTATTGATTAGTACACTAAAGGATGGTGTGGTGATACAATTATTAATATAAGCGATAAAGGGAGGAGGGAACCTAAAAGCATCAAGAATTAAATATTAAATTCAAGTTAACAATGTCAAATTCTTTATTAAATTAACCCTTAAGGTTAAATTAATAGCAAATCTTTTGAATGATGATTTTTGAGAAATTATTAGACAAGAAACATGTTGTCCTTAATTATTCTCACATTGATAAGAGTAGCTTGGCAAGGATAGCTAATTAAGGGTAGGATTTACTTAAGTATGGTGGCCAGCATTTTTAAAATGATTTTATAAAAGATATTGTAGCAAGAAATGGTTCTACGTTTAAAGATCTAGGGTTAGGGGATTCAGGGACCAAGTAAAGATGTGTCTTGTTCTAGACTTTAAGCAACATATGGCTTGAAAAGAATTCTAGTATGGCATTGCAAATGGAGTTTTGATTAATTCTCGAGAGTTTTGGTAAAAAAAAGGCCTCGAACCTATTAGGACCTACATCTTCGTAAGGGTTCATATTGAATAAAGCTTCCTTAACATCTAATTCGATGAAAGGTTTAGTGAGTAATTCAATTTGATCATTTGAGAATAGTTTAGGGATGAAGGCATTAAGAGAATCTAAGGATCTCCTAAGTGGAGCACCAAATAAGCTTTTTTTGTAGCTCACTACATGATTCTTAATTTAGTTAACAAAGAATTCACTATACTTAGAGGCAAGTGAACCATGCTTAAAGGCAAGTGAAGTGATTTGGTTCGTGTTTCTTCTTGAGAGGAAGGACTTATATAAGTAAGAAGTGTTATTGTCGCCTTTTTCCAATTAAAGAATTTTCGCCTTCTGTTTGATTAATTAATTATAAGCTTTTAAAGCTTGAATTGACTTCTCCAAAGCTTGTTTTTTATTTTTCAATTTAATAAGGTGCCCAAGAAATTCTTGGAGATCATTTTAAGTTTCAATTAATCTTTCTCTAGCCTCTTCCATGTCACTGCCAATATTTCTAGCCTTATCCTTGATCAGTTTGAGCTTCTCCCTCATCCTCATCATTTTTTAAATAGAATTGTAGGATTCATTCCTTTGAAGTAGGAGGTTCAACATTTTTATCAATGGCCTCATGAAATCCTTCTATATTAACTAAAAAATTGAAGAACCTAAAGGATTTATTTGCCTGCTAGATCTTGATAAGTTGTGAATTTCAATAGCTGTATGATATAAACATAGTTAATTGCTGAAGATTGCCTAGATGTTCTTATGTTTGCTTTAACCAAAGGTGGTTTACGAGAGCTCCATTTAGCTTCTTTCTCATTAAGGCTTCCCCTACCAGTTTGTTGCCTTAAGTAAA
Source organism: Erythroxylum subrotundum (assembly GCA_027563845.1). Classification (NCBI taxonomy): domain Eukaryota; kingdom Viridiplantae; phylum Streptophyta; class Magnoliopsida; order Malpighiales; family Erythroxylaceae; genus Erythroxylum; species Erythroxylum subrotundum. Next base: position 15,613,855 of record JAOQMQ010000005.1, on the reverse strand, counting down.
ATAATTCCCTTCCACTATAGTCAGTAAGATCTAGGTCCACCAGGCAAGATCTAAAGTCTTCATAAAGTCTCTTGGTACAGAGTTTACCCTCAACTTTTAAGGAAGCAAGGACTTATAAAAAAAACTGGTGTTTTGTCTCCTTCCTTTAGCCATAAGATCCTTGATCACTGTTTAATTAGTGATAAGTTATTATTTACTAGTTGATTGTAAAGTTGCATTGTTAACTTCTTAGCATCAAGTAAGTTTTGATCATTTGACAAGTTGTAGAGGGAGCATTGAATTTTACCCAATCTATCCTTGGCCTCCCTCAAAGCTTGTTAAGTATTAAGAAATCTAGATTTGTGAAGACATTTGATTTCATTCTTAGTATGCATTAGTTTTCTCATGCAAACATATTTTTTTGACCTTGCACATCGTGCTTTGGGTCTATTAGAATAGCCTCCTCAAAGCCATCTATTATATCTAAAAGGTTATTAAATTTGAAAGGAAACTTCCTCTTTTGAGAATAGAGCATATTTTGAATTAGAATGGGTGAATGATTTAAAAGAAGAGGGTTATTAAAGCATGCTTTACTATTTAGAAAATCACTCATCCACGTGTCATTCAATAATGCTCTATTCAAATTTTTCCTCAAATCCAATCCCCTTTTGCTTATTATCCTAGGTGTAGTACAAGTCGCCCATACTTAAGCTCATAAAGTCATTAGCATAGCTCCATAAACTAATGTTTCCTTTAGCCTTTATTGGATGTACTAAGCTATTAATGTCTCCAATTATTAACCAAAGATCTTGCATTGAGTCCTCAATAAGTCTTAATTTGTTCCTAAGAGGAATTCATTGAAATAGTAGATTATATGCATACGCAAAAGTGATATAAAAGCTTACTCTTTCGAGTTTCATTTTAATATGAAGATGAATTAACTAATCTTTGAACAAAGATTGAATTATATCCACTATATTCAAATCAAAAGATGTTATTATTCTCCCTTTTATGACAATGATGGTTAGTAATAATTCTCCAATGCTTCTTCAGGAAGTTCATTTTTCCATTACCATACTCCTTAATCATTATTTCCAAAAGGCTTATTTAAAAAGAGTTAATATCATTAATATGGTCAAAAATAAATAAAAAATTGTTAGGACTATTAAGTCCTCTAGTATTCCAAGTTAGGATACTCATTTAGAGGGGGCTATGAGGCCTTATTTTTTTTCTTTTTGAGCTCCTCCTAACGATTTGCTAAAAGCTATCTTCAGGGCTCTCTTCACCAATATTGGTGATTAAGGGAGATTCGGGTGTGAATTTGCACAATCCTTAGTTGATTCTTGATTACCCTCCTTCCTTGTAGGATTAGTCTCTATTGTTTGATCATTAGGAGTATAAAAACCCCTCATCGGATCAGTACTTTTAGAATTAGATGATAATTGCTGCTCATTTTGACTATACTCCTAATCTTGGGTCAGATTGTTCCTTACACCATTTTCTCTAAAGATTTATTGCATATTCTTCTTCAGAGGTGTTTCCTTCACTAATTCTTTATGAAAACGTATTTTGTGTTGCAAATCCTTTTGTACAAGTTCATTGTAGTCTCCAATCTTAAACCTTTTCCCTTTTAGTTTCCATATTTATTTCAAAGCATCCATATCCGACCTCCATGCATAAGTGACCTGTACTTCATCTTTAAATAAATTTTTCTTATCATTTAGCCTTATCAATGTAATTATGTTACAGAGTTGTTAGTCATGTTCCATTATAACATATAATCTTGCAAAGTTAACCCTTTTCATATGAACAGTTGCTTCATCCAAGCACAAAGGTTTACTAACATAACTAGTCAAATGACTCAATCCTTTAGTAGTCCAATACTCAAGAGGAATATGATAAATGTATGGCCATATGGGAATTTTATTGTGCTAATTTTATGAAGTTTGATGCTAGGTTTCTAAGCCTAGAGAAAAATAGGCTAATAGTTAAAGTGCCAAGGTACACATTCTATGACCTTTAGAGCATGGGAAGGGAAATTGAATTTGAAGAGGAAAAGATCCTCCTCATTTACCAAGACTTTGATTGATCCATAGCTCTTCCAGTTGTGATTAGGCCATGCATTAATAGTTAGAAAAGAGGACCCTTATACAAGAAATATTATGGAAGCATTGAATCCCGTACAAAAATGCCTTCCTTAAGAATTTCAATATAAGGAACTACAAAGGTTTTTTTCTTCAAAAGGAAAATGTGCCAATACTAGAGCTTCAAGGTCTGAGATAAATCACCTAAAACATGCTTCCAAGTTTTCCTACTAGAGCTGACATCTTAGGAGAGGGAACTCACAGTATAAGGAGTTAGTGGGCTATCTTGGCTAAAGTTGGACACTTTGTAATAAGGTTCAGGAAATGTATTTCTAAAGCCTAAAGTAGAAAAGATGTCAAGGGATATGTTAGGAACATGTTTTAACATTACTAATAAGATGAATGCAAATAAACACAAGGGTGAAAGAGTGTAGCAAAGGAGGAAAAAACAAAAGGAAGAAGAAAATGATCTACCAAAAAAGACAGTAAAATAAGGAGGAGGGAAAGAAATTTAGATGACAGGAATGAGATTGATCATAAAAATATAGAAATTAGAATGCAAGTGTTAAATGCCTAAATAAGGAAAAAGTGATAACAAAATACTGTAAAAATGGGATGATAGTGAAAGTGAGAGAAGACAATATTATTAGGAGAAGATACATTCAAGAAAGTAGGCCATGAAAGCAGACCCTTGAAGAATATGGACTTCTCTCTCTTCACTACTTTATGTTCTTATTATGTTTTGTCACATCATTAATTACTAACCAAGTATTATAAATAATATTTATTAATTATTAATAAAATAAATTATTATATAGAAACTATATTTTTATTTATTAATAAAAACCAATTAAATTAATATTAATTACTTATAATAGTAAATTGTAAATTAAAAATAAGAAAATTAATCATCTTTTTATTAACATTATTACATATTAAAATAAAATTTTAATGCAAGACTTCGTTTACTATCATGTAAAACTAATTAATATACTATTAATTATTAATAATATAATATCTTTAATTATTAATAAAATTTATTAGCATTATAAATTAAAACTTTGTTTATAATATTTGACATAAATAATGAGACGTAAAAATGATAAATCTATCAAATAGTAAGAATTTAATAAATATAATAATTATTAACAAAATGATCAACTTTTATTATTTTATAGATGACCTTTTTTGTGCAGGCACCAAACCTTTTCCCCCTTTCTTCATGCACTCTTTATAAATTATTTAACTTAGCATTGTTATCATAAAAGATAAATCATTCATGTTATAAACATAAATTTATCTATATACATAAAAATATATAATTTAGTAACTTTACAACATGTTTTATTATGTTATATATGCCCCACATTATTACAGAATCGTTTATATTTACATTGTTGAGAAACTATAATGTATATTCATCATATTTATAATAAATTAATTTATTGATTTATATTAGGATTTATAATTAAGGATCAAAAATATTTTTATATGTATTCCTTGAACGCCACAAAGATAACAAAGTTAGAGAGCAATTCCAATGAGATAAGTGTCAAGCATTATCATTGAAGAATTTAAAATGAAACAAAAATCAAACATTTTCTTAAGCATAGTAAAATAATTTAAGATAGCATAAAACTTAATTTTTAATTAAAAGATATATATATATCCTAACAATATATTAGTACTAATAATTTAATTTATAAAAGAATCAAAATACTATTGAAATCCATACAAAAAGCGTGGGGTGTAAGCTTGTACTTATCTAGAGGATTGCATGTTGAGGCAATTCAAGTAAAATCCATCATCTAAATGCTGTTGGTTGAGCAAGCGTTGCAGGACCCATCTTATATGATTACTCTCCAACAAAACCACCATCTTTAAGAAAATGGAGTAAAGAGAAACATGTAGGCACTTAATTAAGTTTTATCAGATTCCAATATTGAAACTGAAAGAGTTAAGGAGAGTCCTAATTGCATCAGCTTGCTCATCGTCAGATCTAGCCTTTTGGTGCGCAGCAGCTAGCAGGATCAGGCCTTCACTTGATGTAGATAAATCTGCTCATGTATCAATCTGAATTTCTCTTTGAGCCTCTTAATCTGCATAACCATTAGAGATTTCAGAAACTACAAATAAATTATATATTAAAAAATTGGCACTGTTGAGTTGAGAAAAGAACTAGGGAACCAAGAGAGAATACCCTTTTTAGGTCAATTTCTATATCTTGCTTCCGTTGGCCCAAAGAATGTCTTAAGTTGGTAATGTCAAAAACAGTATCCAAGTCGTCTTCAAATGCAGATTCTAGGTCCTGCCGAAGAATTGCTGGCAACTTGTCCACCACTGGCATCAAAAGAAAACAGTTGAACTGCAAATGACAAAATCAAATCGTTAACATATTTTGCCAAGCTCAGTATGGCACATAAGACTGATAGAAAGACCAGCACTCATCAGATGTCAACAATGTATTGAAACAAATGCCAAAAGAATAAAGAACAAAATTCAAAATAAAGAAAACCAAAACCAGCAAGTAAAAAGATACACCCATGAATTAAGCAAGAAACTCTTCATCAAATTGTTCATCAAACATGTTTTTAACCTTCAACTCAGCAGAGGCCAAGAAATACTCTCTTATGCCATGAAATATCTGTTGGACAAGACCATATACAATCCTCTCAGACGAAGGAGCAAGTCTCCGATTCCAAAGGGTACTGTCAAGAAGGTCAGCAAGCCTTGTTTCTGTTGTTTGTGTGGAAGAGTCAACGCCCAATGCCAACTGACTGAGCTTGACTTCTGCCTTCGGCTTGGTATCATGCTTCTCATTACCAACCAAACTCAAGGTTGACTCATGTGGAAGTGCAGTAGACACTACATTACCTCCCATGGGAGGCTGTTCTGTTCCACCAAAGGACTCCAGGAATTGCCGCAACCCAGCCCGATTCTGGAATTGTGACATCAAAGAAATCATACTAAAGTGTCATCATGAATAGTATTACTTGTGGCTTTAAACAACAGATGGATAGTTTATCCATATGAAATCATTGGGAAGCAACCTCTTAACACTACATGCTTTCTAGAGAAACCATGAAATGAAATATATCAAAGCTCAAAGAGAGACTTATTAACACACAAAAACTTATCACAAAGTTAAATATTATCTATACCAGCTCCTCTGGACAAATATCATTAACCTAAATTACAATAGAAAGTAAAACATATAAAAATGTCATTTGCAGAGGATATTATTTTTCTCCAAAAATCAGTTAACCTTATTGTGGAGGGACCATGTCACATATCGTGTTGTGCTCACTAAATCCTCCATGCATCTGTGGCAAGTAAGAGATAAAAAGGAAATTAGCCAACAAGCGGACTACCAATTTAACCAAAGAACGCATGGACAAAGTGAACTTCCCTGAGCAGTCATCAAGGACACAAATAAAAAACCTCTGAGCAATCCTTCAGATAAGAAGACTATAATATGAGGTGCTACATTTAATACGGAAGGAAACCTTGGTTCAAGTAACTCAAAATGGATATTTAATGAGGTGCTCCAAAATCACTAACGTAACTGAAAATTGTGCATGATAAAAGATGTCAAAGAGTTTGCTCCAATCACAAGCTTGAAGGAGGCAAAATAGCCCGAACCCAGCCTAGCCTGACCTAAAATCAACATATTTGCCCAAATTGACCAAACTTTGGATCAGGTTTGGACTTTCTTTGCTTCAAATCATGTCCAGGCTCGGGCTTTACGGTCCTGCTTGACCTGAAACCCTACATGTATATATTCTAGGATCTCTTTTCGCATCTTCTACCCTTCTTATTTTTCCCTGCTGCCTCTTACTGTAGGTCATTTATTCCTCTATCGCAAGCCACACCAGTCCTCTCGGTGATTTTTGTTTCTTTGTTGGTATTTGGCTTTTTGTCTTGCTTCTCTATGTCTAGTACTTGTCAACTAAGGCCCTGTTTGATTATTGAAGGGTTAGTAATAGAATAGGATAGAATGTAACACACTTCCATCGTCTGGTCGAGGGTTTCAAAATGGAATGGAATGGAATGGAATGAGATGTAAGCGAAGGGTTTATGTTACGCTCCACTCCATCCTAAACAGTCAAAAAAAGAAACCACTGATTCGGGGAGTTTAAGTTGAAACGAAAATTAATAAATACATACTACCTAATATACCCTCAATAATTCTTCTTAATACCAACTGTGACCAAGTCATAATATTAATATATTAAACAGAATATAATAATATTTAATATAATAAATTTTATTAAATAATTAATAATATTATTTTTATATTATTTATAATTAATTCTATATATTTAATAATAAAATAAAACATTTTATATTTAAAAATAATTTATTTATTTTTTATTTATATAGAAATATATACAAACAATTAAAGAATAATTTTTTTATATATTTTCTATTTTTCATTAATAAAAAATATATAAAAATTAATCTTTAATTGTTTATATATTTCTATATAAATAAATTATTTTTAAATATAAATCACGTAGAATAGAATAAAATAAAATATATTAAA
>JAOQMQ010000005.1:15589179-15607146 GCA_027563845.1 Erythroxylum subrotundum | reverse complement strand
ATTAAATAATTAATAATAATATTTTATATAATTAATAATAAATTATATATAATTAATAATAAAATAATAAACCTCCTGCAACAACCATTTTAATATAAGGGGTATAATAATCATTTATTATACATTAAATTCCATTCCATCTATCTTCCAAACAATATTTCACTACATTACATTATGAACCCTTCCATCCCTCCCAAATAACTTTTCACTATATTACATTCCATTCCATTATAAATCGTTTTGTTCCGTTCCATCCCATCACGTTCCATTTCATTCCATTAATTAACATCCAACCAAACAGGGCCTAAGGGGTTTTGCTTCTTATGGACTTGTCTCTCTGGTGCTCCCATATTTTTGCTTTCTCTGGTATTTGTCTTATCACGACTAAATGCCTCATACTTTCTCTAGTATCTGGCTTTTATCGTGCTTCTCTATCTCTAGTGCTTGTCAATTAATGGGATTTGCTTCTCCTCTAGTGGTCTAGACTTATCTTCTCTAGTGCTTCCTCCTTTTTGCTTTCTTTGATATTTGTCTCATCTGGACTTTTCTCTACTGCTTCTCTGGATGTCTGGGTTACTTTTTCTTCTCTGGGTTGTTTGGATTTGTTTGGCAGTCGAAGATGAAGAGGATGATCTATGTCAAAACTTTTCAGTTGGGTCGAGTCAAGTATGATCAAATCGGATTACTGCTGAGTGGTTCAAATTTGAGGAGGCTTTAAACCACCCAAAACCCGATCAGGCTCGAACTCGGGCAGTATGAGCCAGTTCTGATCGGGTCTCATTGCCATCACTAAGATTCACAGTAAAATGTTGGTTACTAAGTATAATTAAGAGTAGAAGTGTATTTTCCAATATATATATATTGTATAGGTTTTCAACCTAATTGTATGCTTACGTTTAACATAAATGTGATAATAAGATTATCTCTTTCACAAATCTTCATGGTATCAAAGCCTCTCTGTCGATTTGAAGGTTAAGTTTACTCCCTTCCGCAACAAGACAGTTCAGAAAAATAGTTTCCGATATGCCGCTTTTCTGGCAAATGTGAAGAGGTCGTGTTTCGCCCCTCTTCTTTCGACATCACCCTCATTGGAGCACAGCCCAGGTCAAGTTCGGCAGGTACCTAAATTTTCGGCACCTCGTGTGTGACCACACGGGTTGCCAACCTCTCTCGACTCTGACCAACTACAATCGGGTGACTTCCAACTTCTTTGGTTTTGGGACTAATCTGCTTCCTTTTGGAGTCTTTGTTGTCCCTTTCAAACAGGTTCTACTTCTTTGTTTTTCGGACTAATCTACTTCCATTTTTTGAGTCTTTGGTTTCCCTTTCGTGCCATTATGTCAGATACTAAGGAAGTAGAGAAACATTATCCTATTAATGGCAGTCCCTAGTCTCAGATTAGTCCTATTAAACTAGATGGTAGTAGCACTTATTTGGCTTGGTATAGATCATGTTTTTTTGTTTATCAAGATTAGAAGGCTACAGGGTTATATTGATGGAAAGAAGAAACCACCACGTGTTACTAGCCTTTGTTTTAGTCAATGGGGCTCTGATAATTCATTGGTTATGTCTTGGCTTTTTAATTCTATGCACCCTAAGATCTCCAGACAATATTTACCACTTGACACTGCAGACAAGATATGGAAAGCTGCAGAAACCACCTATTCTCAGATGGGAAATAATGCTAGGATTTTTGAACTTCGAAACAAAATTCATGGCACAAAACAAGGTGAGCTTATTGTTTTAGATTATTTTTCTAAGATGGGTAGTTTATGGCAGAAACTGGATTATTATCAAGATTTTCAAGCCAAGTGTGTTGATGATGCAGTACTGATTCAAAACATGCTTGAGAAGGAGCGAGTCTATGATTTTTTGGTTGGTTTGAACCCAAAATTTGACCCATACCCATAGAGAGTTCAAGTTATTGGCAAATCCCCTTTTCCCTCTCTTGAGGAGGCACATTCTTTAATCCAGTAGGAAGAGACCAAAGGAAGTGTCATGCTTTTCATTGCACCAGTTGAGAAGTCGGGCTTAATAGCCGATGCTACTCATGAGCAGCCGAAGGATGTTACTTATGATAAAGACCATTTGCGCAGTGATTACTTTGGAAAGGCAAGGCATACAAAAAAGACGTGTTGGAAGTTGCATGGGAGACCTGCTAGGAGTCGAGGAGGAAAACGAGTCAACCCAACAAGGGCTTAAGCAAATTTGTTAGAAACAGTAGAATCATCCAAGGAGTCTGCTTTAGTTGACAGTATCTCTGCTGATGAAATTCATCATTTCAGGCGTCTCCTGTCATAGCTCAACTCTTCCTCCAGTGCCACTCCAATTTTGCCAAGTTAGGTAACACTTTTGGTCAGCTTGACTCATGGATTATTGATTCCAATGCGAATAGACATATGACAGGCATTTCTAAAAGCTTTCTTAACTACTCTCCTCTAAAAAGGGATAGTGTCAGGGTGACTGATAGGTCTTTAACTACTATTTTTGGAACAGGTTCTATTGCCTATACTCCTAATATTAAGTTGTCTTATGTTCATGTTCCTCAATTCCCTGTCAATCTTTTATCTGTCAGTGCTATCACAAAGGCTCTAAACTGTAAAGTTGACTTTTTTCCTAATTATTGTACCTTTCAGGATCCTCAAACAGGGAGGAGGATTGGCAGTGGTAGAGAGCATGATGGAAGACAGTCAAGCCTTGGCCCTTTTTGGGGGATATCAGGATGTCAACCAAGAAATAATATAGTGGCATAGGCGTTTAGGGCATCCATCATCTTTTGTCTTAGAAAAACTATATCCTAGTTTATTTTCTAAAACTTTAGTTTCATTCTTTATCTTGTGATGCTTGTGAGTATGCTAAGCATAATAAAAACTCTTACCATTTAAGTGATAATAAAGCCATTGTTCCTTTTATGCTTATTCATTATGATGTTTGGGAGCCTACAAAAACTGCTTCTTTGTTTGGAAATCTACTTTAATTGATTGTTGCACTAGGATGACTTGGGTGTATTTAATTAAAGCAAAAAGTTATGATTTCTCCTGCTTTCAATCTTTTCATGACATGGTTCACACCCAGTTTGATGCTAAGATAAAAGTGTTGTGAACTGATAATGGGACAAAATACATTGTTAGTACGTTTGGTACTTATTTGGAATCTCATGAGATTGTTCATCAAACTAGTTATCCTTATCCTAGTGCTCAAAATGGGATAGCTGAACAAAAAAATAGACATTTGTTGAAAGTTGTTAAATCCCTTATGTTTACCATGAATGCTCCAAAGCCACACTAGGGGGATGCTATACTAGTAACAGCCTATCTCAGAATGCCTCTCAAAACTCTCCAATTCAGGACTCCATTAGAAGTCATAACCGGGAAACATGGCTATACTATTCCACCAAAGGTTTTTGGGTGAGTAATCTTTGTCTTAGACCCAAGGGCCCTAAGATGTATGTTCGTTGGGGATTCTCTAACCCAAAAGGGATATAAGTGCTATCACCCCCCATCTAGGAAGTTTTATGTCAGTATGGATGTTACCTTTCGGGAGTCTCAACCTTTTACCTTTCGAGAGTCTCAACCTTACTTTGGCACTACATAGTCACCTCTTCATAGGGAGGGTAATGAAGAAGAAGTGGTGCCTGTGGTACTTCATGATTTTGTTCAAAGTGAGGACGAGGAGACTAATGCTCAAGAGGCGAATGAGAAAATTGATGATGTTCAGGGGGAGAATGTTGTTGGACGTTTAGATAGACCTAGTTTGTTGCGATACTTGAGGAAGAATAGGTCTGAAGAAGCCATCATGCTTCCTACCCTGCAAGAATCCTTGGGTGAGTTATCTTCTTATTTTGATTTAAATTTACCCATTGCTCAAAGAAAAGGGTTCAAGTCGTGTACAAAACATTGTATTACTAACTTTGTCTCTTATAATTCCTTGTAGCCTTTGTCTTGTCTCTTTCTTCTATGTCTATTCCACAGGACTAGAGGGAAGTTATCACAAATTCAAAATGGAAAGAAGCCATGGTAGAAGAAATGAAAGCTCTCGCTAAAAATGAAACCTGGGAACTAGCTGCTTCTCTAGGCAAGAAGCTAGTTGGTTGCAAGTGGGTGTTCACAATAAAACACAAAGTTGATGGTTTGATTGAAAGATTCAAAGCCAAATTAGTGGCAAAGGGATTCACTCAAACTTATGGAGTTGATTATCAAGAGACATTTGCACCTACTGTAAAAATGAACACAATCAGAATCTTGCTATCATTTGCAGCTAACTTGGATTGGGATTTGTAGCAATTTGATGTGAAAAACGCATTCCGACATGGAAACTTGGAAGAAGAAGTTTATATGGAGGTTCCTCACAGGTTTGATGATGAAAGAAATCAAGGAAAGGTGTGCAAATTGAAGAAAGCCTTGTATGGGTTGAAACAATCTCCCAGAGCTTAGTTTGACATATTTAACAAAGCCATGATCGTTTTTGGGTACCAACGAAGCAATGTTGATCATACCCTCTTTATGAGACACTACAAGGGTAAGATCACTCTTATTGTTTATGTTGACGATATAGTAATGACAGGAGATGATAAAGAAGAAATGGCTCGGCTAAAGGAGCTCTTGGCTCAAGAGTTTAAGATCAAGGATCTTGGAAAGTTACAATACTTCTTGGGAATTAAAGTTGCAAGATCAACAAAAGGAATCTTCATTTCTCAAAGGAAATACATGATGGATCTTTTGGAGGAAATTGGTATGCTAGGATGTAAACCAGCAGAATCACCCATTGAAAGCAATCATAAGCTGCAAGCAAGAACTGAAAAATCAGTTCATAAAGGCAGATATCAGAGATTGGTTGGTAGGCTTAACTATCTTTCTCACACCATACCAGATATTGCTTATGTATTTAGCTTGGTGAGCCAGTTTATGCATGATCCTAGAGAATCTCATCAGCATGTTGTCTTTTGCATTTTGCAATATTTAAAGTCAGCCCCAGGAAAAAGTCTTCTTCTTTCGAAACATGGTCATCTTTGAATTGAAGCCTTTACAAATGGGGATTGGGTTGGATCTCTAGATGACAGAAGATCCACTTCTGGTTATTGCACACTTGTGGGAAGTAACTTGGTCACTTGGAGAAGCAAGAAACAGAGTGTGGTTGCGAGATCAAGTGTAGAAGCAGAATACAGAGCTATGGCTCAAGGTGTCCATGAACTTTATGGCTACAGAAGTTGCTAGCAGAGTTGAAGTTGGCTGGAGAGGACAAGCTATCCTTGTATTGTGATAACAAAGCTGCAATCAGTATTGCTCAGAATCCTGTTCAACATGACCTAACGAAGCACATTGAAATTGATCGACATTTCATCAAAGAAAAGTTAACTGATGGTATCTTAAGCTTGGCCTCAATAGTCGAGCCTTTCATACCATAGTTTGCAAGTTAGGCATGTGTAATATTTTTGCACCGACTTGAGGGTATATTGTATAGGTTTTCTGTATATAAACCTAATTGTATTCTTACGTTTAACGCAAGTGTGATAATAAGATTATCGCCTTCACAAATCTTCATAAAGTAAGAGGAAGTTGTAATTGTACTACAAAATGACATTGACACACTTTTTTTTTCATTTTAGAAGATCCTCAAGGTTTACTACAATGGTATGAGGAGAAGCAGCTTAATTAGAAATGTTGCTTCTATGAGGAATATAAGGTAGAGTGGTGGGAAGAATATAAATCATCCTTATTGCCATTGGTGAAGAGAAGTGATGCCATTAGGAAAATTATAGGAAAAAGAGAACAAAACAGATAGAACCCCATATAAACAGAAAGAAGCAGATTCTTAAAGGAAGATATAGTTTTCGGAGACAGAAAGGAGAAATTCATAGGTAGCGTTTTAAATTAGGTTACCATGTGAATTAAGGGAATTGGGTAAATTAAATTAATCCTAATAACCAGTGTACTTATTTATATACTAAGTTATTTACATACATCATAGTTATACATTTTTTTAACACTACCGAACTAAAGTTTGAGGACTGATTAAAGAAGGATCAGATACTCCATAACAAACATAATACCCCTTAGTTATGATGCAGATAAAACAGAGAGTGTTACTAAAAGGAAGATAAAAAAAAGAGGAATCAAGAAGTTTACTTTTCACGACATGCTCTCTCAGTAGATTCGGCAAAATTATTAAATGCAGAAGCAACACGTCTGAGGAAGACTTCATGCTCACTAAAATATTCTCCTTCTCTCTGTGACAATCAAGTTTAATCATCCAGTTATGCGAAATTTTAAAAGAGGAATAAATAAAAAATAACTATTTACCAATTACTGGAACCTAACCTGAAGAAGATACACAGAAATAGGAAGTAATCTCTTCAAAATATGTAAGAGCCTAGATCCCAACTGTAACACAAAAGAGTTTTGGAATAAGCTATAAGCTATAGAATAAAGAAATTCTCTTTTTATTTTCAATATTTGAAATGGATATGTCCGATACAGATAGATCATATCTTGTAAATTGTCTCTCTTTTGTCAATCCACGTTTCTATTTATCCTTTTTTCTCCTTAATGAGCAAAGGATTGAATCGCTTAGAATGATATTCAGAATGATACTTGCAAGTTGTGAAATAGACGATGGAACATTCAAACATAAAACAGAGAGAAATCATAGGTAAACTACATCACTTGTGATTCCTAATGCTCTTTGCAAGAAAAGTAAAAGAGTCTCAGGCATACACATTCAGTAATTGTGTGAATAATTCAATTCAAAAGATGGCCCACTGTTGAATATGATTTTGCAATCCAATTCTGTTACTCAAATGAATCTTGGAATATTGACCCCAAAAGAAATTATTCTTGTCTGGTGAAAGAGGGTGGATGAAATGGACTATGTGAAAAGCAGACAAGATAATCAAGTCATTTCTTTTTTCTCTTTTATTTCTTAAAACATTGTCCAGAAAGCATTGTTTCTTCAACTACAAAGATGGAAGATGCTAAAATGGAAAAAGAAAAAGAAAAAGGAATCAGTTCACAAAAAAGAAAAAGAGGGATAATAAGGGTAGACCATTGGAACATCTATTTAGGAATGTCTTCAAAGAAAATATCTAAATCTCTAAGCTGAATTTGCACTTTCTTTTTACTGATACCACAAAGAAATAATTTCGTATATCAATCAGACTATTTATTTTCTATGAATTCATAAATTTTAAGTTTTTTGGATAATCTTAAAAATTTTGATTTTTCTGCAACCATATCTAAGTAGAGTCCTCTCCAACTTTCATCCAATACACTATTGTGAAGAATCTCAACTAAGACGATCTTTCAGTAAAATCTGTCCTTTGGTTGCACGGTAGCCCCCAAATTACCTTAATTGAAAGACTGGGAAAATGTCTCAAAAGGGAAGTACAGAGTTTGCTTGGTTTGACTCTTGAATCCCATTGGAAGGCTTTGTTGGAGATTTATACCACATGAAGCCAATTCCTAAAAGTGCTCAAGAAAGAGAGTACTTTGGTCCAAGTGTTTATGTATGTTTTAAAGAAAATCCATTGGCATAAGTGATAAGCAAACTGCATTGCTGCCCATTTAATATGGAAGCTGTACCCCAACTACAGTAATCAACTCGTAATTTTCTCTTTGTCAGAATCAGTATCCTATTGACTCATTTAATCACTAACTAATAATGGGTGCAGTTTAAGATTAAAAAAAGTAAATAAAGAAAGAAGGACTCATTCCGAGAGAAAGCATCACTTATACCTGATGAAGAAAAGGTTCAAATGTATCTCGAGCCTTTGAAACAGCTATAACGCATGCTGTCCTGAGAGCCAAATATTAAAAACAACAGAGTACATAGAAAAGAGAAGAAAGAACTAGGAAGAACTAGTTAAAGGCAAATGTTTGGCAAATTGTGAACGTTTGGCAGAACAACATTGATTTAGCAATAACATTATGGTTACCTAGAGTAGTTAGTTCCATCATGAATATCTTCAACTCCACATGCATTCACTATTTCTTCACGAGTGATTTGTGGACATTTGATTCCTCCAACGACAAAACGAAACTCTGCCATGGCACGATGATACTGTGCACCCCCATAAAGGCGCATCCCTGCATTCTACATACCAAAAAGGACCGATATTTTGAGATGGAATATAGTTTCCATCTAATAAAATAACCATCAGAAGAAAACATCAAATCTTATGTCGTAAAAGGCAGGTAGAAATCAAAGTTCTATGGTTTCCAATGATTAATTGCAGAGGAGATAAATAATAAGGATTAAATTCCATGAATCAAATTGAATTAAAGGATTTAGGAGATATTTCTGGGCAAATAATCTCTGCCTTATAAGGTCCAGTCATACATGGAAGCAGTCAGATCTATCCTATTGCCATGCTGATAATTACTTGTACTCATAAGTAAACTAAAAAGTAGAAAGATTGAGAAATGAAAAAACTCAATTGTACCGGTACACATTTCTAAAAACAACATAAACATATTGAACTTTAAACTTGTAGAATTACCCTAAAAAAATGCAGTTAGTACAACTAAACCATCTAATCTAAGACACGAGAAGGGCCAAAGGAGGAAAAGAACAAGTGAGAAAGAGATTTATGGACCCTATACCAAAATCTAGAGCATAGGAAAACTTTTGTTTTAGTCAATGTTAGAATTTAGGAATTTAGGATAGACTATGCAATAATACTGTTAACTGTTGTTATGAGTTGCTATTAGCATGTTATCTGTATATATTATTTTAGGTCTTAGATTCGACCTTCCACATATATCACATGTAACAGTAGTAGTTTATCATGCCAAAATAGTGATTTATGAAATATTAACATGAGGCAATTAGTCCATATTTCTGAAATTTTCTTTACCATTTCTCTTAGGCTTAGTTTACAGCAATTAAAACTAATCTGACCTGTCTAACATTTTCTTAACTCCAATTTATGAGATGAGAATTTTGATATAAAATCCTACTTCCAAATGCAGCACTTTCCTCTTGGGTGCTACATGAGATGAGTGAAATATTTATGGAACTTACAGGTATTAGCTTGTAGGGGAATTGAAGACCATCAGTACCCACAAACGCTCCTCCATTTGTTCTTTCATCTTGCAGTGTTTCCCCTGAAAAGATGAATGAGAACTATTTTAAGGTTCCTAACAACAAGATAATTGCTAATTTGATGGAAACAAAAAGAATGATGGAGTAACTTTCATGTTAATTAAGCCATAAGAGTATATTATTTACCAAGCTTTAACATCAACTACTGTAAAGAAATCGAATAATTACCAAACTTATCAGGAGGCGCAACAACTGTCCCTTTCAAGAGCAAGGACAACTGAACAAGCAAACTATATGTCAGCAGTTGCAAATAAACAAGGAAAGTAACCAAGGATTAGGAATCAATGCCATTGTCCCTGTCAACAACTGTCACGAACACAAGCAGAGAGAGAGAGAGAGAGAGACAGACACACACACACCCACACAGAGAGATAGAGAGAGAGAGACCAATGCATGTAAAAACATCAATGGCAGTAATGGAACGGAACCTTGGTCAAGAATAGATCATGAAATTCTCTCCCTTTCTCCTTCAATTTTGTTTCATCTACATTGCTGTCATAAGTAAAATAGCCATGAAATCATTCACGTACTAATTTTGCATGTACACCATAATATTGTAAGATTAAATCTTATAACCTTAGGACAATGTGATAGTAAAAGAAAATAAAGACCATAAACTTTTATCACAGACCTGAGTTCCTTATTTATCTCGTTGAGCTTTCTTGTTGTGCAGCGGTACTCCTTTTCTAGTAGTGGAATGACCAATGGAACATTGTCCATATACCTAACATGATGTAAAAGAGTTTAGAGTTTTATAAGAAAAAGGTGGGGCAAATCACTGAACCACAAGGTTTGATTTGATGGGACGAAGAGTTGGACCTGAAGGAGTTGAGGTGACCGTAAAGACAACAAGGACTGAAATTTACTATAGATTTCTTTATTAAATAAGAAGTAGTAATAAGTTAGTACATTATCTTAGTTGTTTATGACTTGAACTTATTTAAGAATAAAGAATTCTTATTAGAGTACGATTCAACTTTATTTTGGATATTTTAGTTATAAACTAGAATAAAGGTTCCAAAAACTTTTCCATGTATATGTATTCAACCCTTTCAATAAGAAGATCCTGAATATTTTTCTATAAACTAGAGTTATTTATTTGAAAATGTGATGCTTATTTTTAAAAGTGATTCTCCTAGTTCCCTACTTTCCAGTGCTTGTTTATCTCACTAAAATTTCAGCAATTCTAGCCTGATTTCCAACAATCAAACCTAAAATTATTGTGATATCAAACTTAAAATTCCCGCCATATCAAATCCTTCAATTACAGCTATTCCAAAGTTGAAACTCCAGAGACCTAAGCTGAAATCCTAAACCTAAAACTCAAATTCCAGCAACCACTATTTGATATATCTTCTACTCATCATACGTCATAACAAGCATGTAATTATGAGATTAGTTATATAATATTGCAGATTGATATGAATGATAACAGTGCAATCAAGGGGAAAAAAAAGGTAGACGAGCTTATAGGTGGTGTACCTTTTGTGTAGTAATTCTTCCAAAAATGACCTTAGTTTGCTGACACCTATTCTACTTCTTTCTTGTTCTGACAGGGGACGACCTAACTTTTCCTCCAAAGCTGCAACATCTTCCTTCTCTCTCAAGGAGATGGCCTATATGAAAAAAGGTAAAATAAAAACTCTAGGAGGTTTAAAATGATGAAGAGAATATTTATCAACAATATAACAATTAAAGGTTAGGGATAACAAATTAAAAAATTCTAGACCTTTTTAGATTTCTTCACTTTAGTGTCCAACCTTTTATAGTTTTCAATTAAGTATTCAAACTTTTAAAAATTGGACAATTCAATTCAAAAGGTTGCCTCCATTAATATTTTGCTGATGTAATCGACAGAGCAATGAAAAGATTGACATCTAGAGAAGTTATGTGCCTCCTCATCTTCGTAAACATGATTTTTGAGCCTCCTTTGGCAAATACATTGGTGGTTACATATTCAAAAATGTAGCCACCTGTTTGATACTCGAAAACCATACGGGGAAGAAGATATCACATAGCTCCTTCAAATGTTAAGTCTTTATGTTGCTCTATTAGCCACCTTAGCAAAATATTAATTGAGATAACCTTTTAAGTTGAGTTGTCCAACTTTTAAAAGTTTGGACACTTACTTGAAAATTTTAAAAGATTGGACAACTCAAGGGAAAAATATTTAAAAAATTCAAACTTTGCAATTTAATATCCCTTAAAAAAAAATTTGTTTGAAACTGAAAATAATATTATCGCCTAAAAAGTGTACAAAGTACATCATGTTCTTTGCACGGATCTAAACTAGAGTTTTAACTTGTATTACACACACAAGGGTAATGCCAAAATTTTGGACTACCTTCATTGTTGTAACTACCTTACATTAAGAACTCCCTTTCTTAAGAAAGAAGTAATCTTTTTTCTTATTTTGCACAACAAGTGCCTTTGAATATATAAACAAGTCCTAGCTTAATTTAGGTAACTAAAATATTTCCTATTTACAGCAATTTCTTAAAGTAAATATCCATGATATCCTCTTGTTTCCTATTTTATGATTAGGAAATAATTTCTCCTAAATCACTGTTCTGATTTTCATCACTCCCCCTCAAGCTGGTAGGCACATAGATGTCTTGCATTCCCAGCTTGCTTATAACATCTTGAAATTGTGCATTTGCCAACCCTTAGTCAATACATCTGCCATCTATTTGGCAGTGGGAACATATGGGGTGCAAATAAGCCCACTTTCCTATTTTCTTTAATGAAGTGCCTATCAATCTCAATGTGTTTAGTTATGTCATGTTGTACCGTGTTATGAGCAATACTAATAGCTGACTTATTATCACAGTAGAGCTTCATAGGTCCTTGCCACCTAACTTTCAAATCATTCAGGATGATACGGATGCACAAGAACTCACATATACCGTGAGCCATAGCTCTAAACTCTACCTCAGGATATAGCCATAACTGATTGCTTCTTACTTCTCCAAGTGATAAGACTGCCCAAAAACATAGTGCAGTACCCAGCGATTAACCTTCTATCAATGCTTGAACCTGCCCAACCTGCATCTGTATAAGCTTCAACTGTTTTATTGCCATTTTTCTTAAACATAATCCCTCTGCTAGAGGTAGTTTTAAGATACCTCAATACCCTATACACTGCTTGAAGATGGACATTTTTTGGTTCATGCATGAACTGATTAATTACACTTATTGCATATGCTATGTCAGGCCTAGTATGTAAAAAATAAATTGGTCCTCTGTGAATAAGAGTTGTTTTGCTCTATATTATATTTCTTAGAGACTGTAGTACATATATACATGAATAGGAATACCGAATAGGATAGAGTATCTATACAAATACAAGAGATAATCCTAAGATAATGTTTATCCCTAACATAATGCTATCTGATATAATCTGATTGCATTCAGATTATCACAATATTATGTGATAATAACGTATCTTGACCACACTCCCCCTCAAGTTGGATCATAGATATCAATCATGTCTAACTTGCTGATACATTCTTCAAATACTTGTCTTTGAAGTCCTTTGATAAATACATTTGTTGTCTGCTTCTTAGTTGGTACATAAGTTAGGCATATTGTCCCATCTTCTATCTTTTCTTTCATAAAATGTCAATCAACTTCAACATGCTTTGTTCTCTCATGGTGGACTGGATTGTGTGTCATGCTTAGAGCTGCCTTGTTATCACAACAATGCTTATAGGTGACTCAAAAATGATTTCCAATTCTATCAGCACTCTTTTTAACCAGAGACTTTCACAAATCCCTTTTGCAACTGCCCTAAGTTCAGCTTCTGCACTACTTTTGGCTACCACCTTTTGCTTCTTACTTTGCCACGTGACCAAATTTCCCCACACGAAAATGCAATATCTAGTGGTTGAGCGTCTATCCTCTTCTGAACTTGCCCAATCTGAATCAGTATATATTTCAATTGTTCTTTGATCTCCCTTTTTGAATAATTATCCTTTCCCAAGAGTACCCTTTAAATACCGGAAGATCTTATAAACTGCCTCAAAATGCTTACTCTTCGGTGCATGCATGTAGCAACTTACAACATTCACAGCAAAAGCAATATCTGGTCTAGTATGAGACAAATAAATTAGCCTTCTCACTAGTGTTTGTTATTCTTCACGGTTAACCAATTTATCTTCTTCATCTTCAAACTTTGTACTTTCAATGGGGGTGGTGTTTGGTTTACATCCTAACATTCTTGTCTCCTTCAAGAGATCAAGAATGCACTTCCTTTGTGAGATGTAGTTCCCTTTCTTTGATCTAGCTACTTCCATGCCTAGGAAATACTTCATTTCTCCTAAGTCTTTAACTTCAAATTCTTTCCTCAAAATTGACTTGAGTCTTGTAATTTCCTCTGCATCATCACCAATTACGACAATGCCCTCTACATACACAATCAAAATTGTCTTCTTACCTTCTCTAATTCTGAAGAACATTGTATGATCCGACTTAGCTTATGTGTATCCTTCTGTTTTTAGGACTTTGGCAAATCTTTCAAACCAAGCTCGTGGTGATTGTTTCAGCCCATATAGGGATTTTCTAAGTCTGCATACTTTGTTTCATCCTCCTTCCTTACCAAACCCTGGAGGAAGTTTCATATATACTTCCTTTAGTTCGTCATTCAAGAAGGCATTTTTAATATCAAGTTGTTGAAGGGGCCAATCGAAGTTAGCAGTTACAGAGAGCAATAGTTTGATAGTGTTTAGTTTGGCCACAGGTGCAAATGTCTCCTTGTAGTACATCCCATAAGTCTGAGTATAGCCCTTTGCTACCAATCTCGCTTTATACCTCAATGGAACCATCAACCCTGTATTTGACTGTGAATATCCACCTACACCTCACGGGTTTCTTCCCTTTTGGCAGATCAACTTCTTCCCACGTTTCATTTTTTTCAAGTGCTCTTATTTCTTCAAAAACTGCTTCTCTCCATTCTAGAACTTTAAGAGCTTCTTGGATATTATTGGGAATGTCAATTCTGTCCAGATTAGCAATAAATGCTTTATATTGAGGAGATAGAGAATCATAAGAGACAAACCTCTCAATCGGGTGCATGGTACATGATCTAGATTCCTTCTGTAAAGCAATTGGCAGTTCTAAATCTGTATTATCTTCTTGTTCCTTTGTATTACCACTCCGAGTTTCTTCGACAGGAACTTGCATTGGTTTAGAGATTGGTATAGCTTCAGGAACAGGGAGTGTACTACTTGTTTTCTTCTTTCGAGAGCACACTTTGAGTGTATTGTCAGGCATGGCTACTTTTTCTGTTTTAAGATTTGTCTCTATAGGAGTGCATTGGACATAGGTGTTAGGATAGGTTCAGGAACAGATGTACAAGGAGGTTCAGGCTGAGATTCATCACCAAACTCTCTCCAATACTCCCCCTAAATTGAAGACTTGGGATAGAAGGAATCTGTCTCACGATCGAGCATAAGTGTCCGGAAGTTGTCATTGTATATTCCCGAGAGGCGGAAGGAGGAAGTGGAGGACAAAAAAGAAACACATTTTAAGATACACTATGTATTGGTCCTCCGGTAGGGGTGACAAACCTAGCAATGTAATCCTAAATTTGTATGAATTCAAAGTAGTTTCATGGTCTATTTGTCAAGTAATTTGAATAATAAAGGCAAATCTAAAAGCTTCAACAAGAAAGAAGGATAGTGAAGACAATTGGTTAATAATAGAACTTTGAGGCTTAAGGATGACCAACCAAAGCATACAATGATGGGAATAGTGATGACATGTCCAAGTTATCAATGTTAAACCTTCTAATCACATTGAGGAATAACAGGTTGAAGAGAGAGAAGATGATGGTAAGCATTAGACTATTCTTTGAGATACTTTTAAGTCTCCTATTCAATTTCCATATCAAGAGGCCTCAATTCTAATGTCTTTATTTTGAAGAGAACACATGTTTTCAGGAAGAGAATTAATAACGATAGTGTAAAAATAAAAATATCAAAATGCTATCTTGTTAGGTCCTGCAATAGAGCTCCTGATGTCAACATACCAACTAAAAACAACAAGCAAGAGTTAGACCAACATTTCAAACACCACACATGGAAAAGTACTACCAGAACAAAATGGAAAGGGACTACTAGCTTCCTAAAATAATAATTGTCCTGATGATTCTCGATTAAAAATTACTAGCATTAATCTATGAAATGAAAGCCAAAAGAAATAATAGCTTTGGGAGTTGGAATACTAAACCTGCTTGAACTCATCGTTTGATTGGTAAACTGAATCATGATCTGAACCAACCCTTCCAGAAGGCACTGATGTAAAAAAAGGGGACCCACCGAACATGAAGCCATCAAGCGTTTGGGTAGGTGGTGTAAGGAAAACTTCAACATCAGAGGAGCGAGCAAACTGAGGTATCCTTGTATCAAGCTTGGTTGAGACAATTATGGTCCTTGAAAGCTCAGGATCAAGCTGTAAAAAACTAAGATATTAAGTTTAGTCTTTTACAAGAAGTGGAAAATATTAAGAACAATCCATTTTCCTATAAAAAGGGGAATATCAAAACAAAAATATTCCTTTTAGCCGACAGTAGTTTACATGTTAATTACATTCTATAATCCTGTATTCTACCCTCAAAACCAGAGTTCAAAATGCAAATTGATTTGGTAGCTCCAATATTTTTGTTTGTCCATAGGGAATCAGAACTTTGATTCCTTAACCAATTCCAAGAATTGAAATGTAGATTATGAATAATAAATTCTATTTTAGCATATTCGAAATGCACTTCCAAATCCACTATTAAGATCCAAATGAAGCCTTTGAAAATAGTTTGGGAGTAGATATTTGGCAGAAGATCCCTGTGATGCAGAATCCTCATATGCATAGATGCCCTTAAAACTCAATTTCATCACCCAATAATTACTCAAAGATATAAGTCTTTCCTCTTTACTCTCCACAATTCCCGCTGGAAAACCCTTGGTTCAGATCATGATTCAATTTATAGATTTTAACTGTTATACCTATTTACACCTTTTATCACACCCAATAATTGGCATGAGTTTACTCCCGGCAAGGATTACTCAACAGTAGAAAAACTGCTACCCTATTGATAAAGGTTTAAACATCAGACAAACAAATGAAATGCATTTAGATGACCGAAAAGATGCATACTTGCATTACCACCCTTCTTGTAGTTGCATTACTCCAGTCACTACAATCTTCAAGACATAAGATAATAAACTCTTTATGTTGCATCTTAGCTCGCACCAGAGACTCCACTGCTCGGGCCTGAATCTTAATAAACACAAAAGCAAGCACCAGTACGATTACCAAGAGATAAGTCAATTTTGTATGCTACTTAATCTATCTTTCCAGACCTGTAGCCCTTGATTTTTTCGACCAGGTGCTGGAGCAATTAGTCCAGGAGTGTCTATAATTGTAAGGTTGGGACAATACTTGTATTCCACTTTCATAATTATTTCCTTAGCTGAAAACTGACACGACTCACGCTCCAGTCTCAAGTTCTCTGATTCAATATACGCCTGAAGAAATTCACAGAGAAAAACCACAAGCATATGATTGCACATTGCAGAATTTAAGAATTCCCCAGATAAAAAATGCAACGTGAAAAAAGATGGGGCTGCCTGAGTTTCGTGGAGAGACTTGTGTTGGGAAAGAGAAGGGTCGTCCTCGGAGATGAGATGGCAGACGGGAACGTCATAGTGAGGATCATACTTCATATGAAGAGTAATGGGGCGGCGCGTTTTGGTGCCACCGCCAACATGGTTGAACTGGAAGCCCATGAGAGCCTCTACCAAAGCGCTCTTGCCGTCAGTCTGGTGGCCCACCACCAGAATGGCCGGTGCGTCAAAAGGGGTTTGGAGCTCTTGAGCCAAACCATGAAGTTCGTTGTAGGCTTCGTAGAGGCTCCACTGCTCCTGCATTGCTCTGCTACTTTCCCTTCTTTGTTTGTGGTTTCCTATGGGTATTACTGACAAGTGAGTGGTTATCTGATTATCTCGAGAGTTACACACCGCTTTTGTTTGTCTTTTACTTTTACTGTTCATTTCTTTATTATATATTTATTATTTTTATTTTGGCTAATGTTTGAATAGGCTTCAAGTTGAAGTCTTCTTCAACCATTGTCATGTACTCTATCTAGTTCGATTTATACCATTTGAGTTAAACGTTGCTAAATAAAATATCTAAATTTTAATGAAAAATAATGGAATTTAAAATATCATTTTTTAGGATTAATTTATAGTTAATTTAATATATTGCAGGTATCAATTTTAAGTATATTTCCATATTTGAAATAATATATTTTTTGAGAAAAATATTTGAAATAATATATTTGAAGGATAGAGATTTGCGAAAAACTTTTACTAACCGTAAGCATTAAAATAAATAAGATATATGACATTTATAATTTTAGTTATAATAATAAATAATATATATATATAAGAGATAGTTACTTTTTAATCGTAAAATACGTTTACAAATAGCTACGTTAAATATAAATTATCTTTATATGATTTTTAATGTTATATAGAAAAATAAGAAAGTTAGACAAGAACTATCCAAGTCTTTTACACGAACTTCACTAAAAAATAAATTCTAGAAAATTATAATAGAAATTAGTAATGAGAAGTCAAAACAAAAAGATTAAATAAAAAGATTAATTTTTTCCTTTTCTTTTTTAGGATACATACAATATGAATTTTTTTTATAATTAAGAAGAAATAAGGTACATTTTGCCTTTTTAAATGGCCGTATAAGAAATTTTTTTGTCGTTGAGATAGGGTGCATTGATTTTAGTGAAAGGGAAAGTTGATAGACTTTATTGGAATTGAACTGGTTTACTAAATGAAGATGTTTGACTCCTCTTGC
>JAOQMQ010000005.1:15543056-15557469 GCA_027563845.1 Erythroxylum subrotundum | reverse complement strand
AAGTTTTTGAGCACTAGTGTCTAAGTGGAAAGTGAAGAACATGTTTTCTTCATTTAGGAGGATCTCTTTTAGACTCATTTATTTCTAATGTTTCAAATCCCAGAAGTTAATTAAAGGAAAAATAAGTTTTTTTCAAGAAAAAGTCTATTAATGTTAAGTACCGACTACTTGCATCTTCTTTTAAGATCTCTAATGGGGGAGCAACAATAAGGACGTCGTCAGATTTGGAGGGAAGGCACTAGTGAATCTTAATTTGGAAATGTTATCCTGCTACTTACTTCTAGTTGTTCATAGTGTTCAAGCAAGAATTAGGAAGAATAGGTTAGGAAAGAGACAGTGGAACCTAAGGAGGGTGTATCAAGAGCTTAGAAAGGGTAGGTAAAGGTATGGAAGAGCAAGGAGGGTTCAAAGTGGAGTCGAGCTAAGAATCATAAATATAAATAGGAGTCGGTAGCATAAATGAAGGAGGAAGAGGGGAAGATGAATGTGAGGTAAGAAGTGATGGTTTGGTTAGGGGAGGATGAGAGGATGGGGAGCCAAGGGTAAGGAGAGGAAAATTGCTAAGATGTAGTTTATCCTGCTAGTCTACTTTTAAGTTGGAAGAGGGCATGGTACCAAAAGAAAAGGTAGACAAGTTACAACAAGAGTTGTTTTAAAAATCATTTTAACAGTAATAAAGAATAGAAGGCAACAAAAGTAAATATGATATAAAAGCCCCATACTAGGCCTTAATCTAGAAGGAAATCATAGGGAACTCGAGATAATCTATAAAAGGAACTACGTAATAAGAATAAAATAGGAGGATAGAAAGTAGAAAGAGGAGGAGGACTACGAGAGCAACAAGAATAACATAAAAGCATAAAGGAGTAAAGAAGGAAAGGAAACATAAAAAAAAGAAGCCTAGAATGTCTAAGAAAAGAGAACAATGATTAAGCTAAAGAAAAATGCAAAAGATCCGTATAAAAATAGCCGGAGAAAACGAGATGAGAGGATTGAGCTTCTTACTTATTATTGTGGTAAGTCAAAATTAGCTTATAGTCTACATTTGGGACAAAATTTAATACCATAACAATGAGAATTGCTTAATAAAAAAATAGATTTCATAATGATACCTTCTAATTAAAAAAATACATTATTCTATACTTTAATTTAAAAAATTATTTTAAAAAATTTGACAGGAGTTGGCCCACAGGTCAACCCATTGTCATCCCTAATTAATTTCGTTTATAAATTTGTTAAATTTTGTGATTTAATTATTTTGAATTATTTGAATCCTCTTTTTGGTAAATAATACAATTATTCATGATAATTTTGAAATTTTAGAAGAATTGATATTTTGAATTTAAATATATTTTCATGATAAATATAATTTAGGTTTAATCATGAGTTTTAATGTTATTAATTAAGGTTAAAAGAAGTTAGGAAACAAAAATATTTCAATTATAAGGAATTTGCAAAATCAATGAAAGGAAAAATCTATTATAGCTTTGATTCTTAACTGTTGAAAATTGAACTTAAAATAGTACATAGCACTGGAATGATTTTGGCTTACAAATTTGAGACATTGAGGAGCTTAACGAGCCAACGGAACGCATCGTTTTGGCTACTCATCCCGCCAATTAATAGGGTTCCAGAGTCGTGCTCTATTTGCGTTTGTCTCCATCAATATCTCGCTCTAAGACAATTCCGGAGCAGATTTGCAGAATCTCCGGTGAGGGTAGATCTATGGTTTCCTTCAGTCTTATAACTGATCCTTAGAATTTCATGCTAATTGCTACTGTTTATTATTGTTTAATTCAACATTTTTCAGCCTACATAACTTTAAGCATTATTAATGTTAGTTTATTTTAAAGTAATGGGTGTTTTGTTCATTCTTTCTTCCAGGTGAGACAGTGATCTCCTGTCGTTCAATGTAAGAGCTTTTGTTCTTTTCTTATAACTTTTAAGACTATGCGTTTTTAGTTGGTTTATTTTGTTTCTGAGCTCATATTCTTTAACGTGGTGATATTGAGAGTTGTTGGATGATGTAGGAAATTCAAATTCTTTTCTTTTCCTTTTTTTTAACCTTTTAATTCATCTGTGGGTTTCCCTTGAATGTGTGAGTACTTTTTCAGTAGTAACAAGAATTGTAAACTTTTGATCATGTTAGGGATGAATGCCCATAATTTAAAAGCAATGACAAAACATTGTTAATTTTCTCATTAAGAAAGAGACCTCTCTATCAGCATGATTATACTTGCTCTATTTCTTTTTTTTTTTTTTGTCCCATTTATTCTCTAGTGTGTCCATATTAATGTATATGTTCTTGATACTGAATCTAGGGCGGATGAGGAGCCTGTTGATCCAAAGAAGTATATGGAAGAGGCTTGCAAGCCTAAATGCGTGAAACCATTACTTGAATATCAGGTAAAGTTTAAGACTTTGAATTTTTTCCATCATTTGGATCCAACAATGCTTTAATGTTTGTAGACTTTGTTAATTTTTATTTTTTCTCACATGTTAGGCTACAGCTCCAAAGCACCACAAAATAAATAATGCAAACTAATATGTGTTTTATATCATGTATGAAATTTCCTTTATTTTCTTGGAACCACACTTTATTTGTTATTTTTCCCTTATTCAAATCCTCGTTGTGTTATTTCTTTCCTACACAGTTTTTAGTGAATGTTGCTGTTATGTGTGTACTGCCAAGTCTAGGAAATCATCATAATTTCAATTGAGGGGAAATTTGACCATTAACATGATTGTCAATCCTGTTTAGTTATTTTCTTACTTAGATTAAGCTTTATCATGTTTTTATATTACCTTATATGCTTACTTCAGTAAGTTTTATTAATGGTTAGGACATTCTCTTGGAAACTTGAGCTTATTTTTCCATATTGTGTAGGACTTCTGGCTAGAATGGTATTAGCAGTGGCTTTTGTAGCGTTGATTGTGGCTGAAACAATTAGCTTTGTTTCAGAACCTCCTTCAATAAATATTCCAAAATACCAAAGAAGCTAGCTTTCTCCAGCGAAACCCTATTTAAACTAGTTTAGGCAGGATTCTTACTTACAATAGGAAAAGATAATTTCAAGTTTCTAGTAGAAAGCCATGGTTGATAATAATTATTTGCCAAGAGCATCTAAAGCAAATAGGAGAACAGAATAAAAGCCTAACCTAAATATGAAAATAACTAAATAAGAAGTTATAATGAAACTGATTTAGATTCTTAGATTCTCTGTCATCATAAGGATAAGATAAATAGCTGTATATTGCTCTCTAACAATTCTTCCTGCTCTCTTAATTGTAAGTTTCACTTTCATTTGGCTAGTGTTATCTTTAAGTAACATCTGTCTTTTGATAATATTAGAAACTATCATAACTGTCAATGCATGTAGATTCTCTCTACAAATCCTGCTGCCTGCACTCGCTTTTAGATGATCTCATGTGTGCTTCCTAATAATGTAGGCAGATTGGACAACTTGTTATCTATGTTCATGTAGACATAGACTAGAGAGGGGAGGAATCAATCATTTAAGTCAACAACTGGTTGTGTGGATTTAGCAGCCATAAATAATTGTAGAACTTCAATTAATGATCTGAAAGTTTCATTCATACCTTATAAGTTCTGTAGTTCAAGGGCCCCAACTAAAATTGAATCTCATCCGACTTATTAAAAGTTAAGCATCAAAATAATCTAACAAATGACAAGTTAAGAGTTTTTCTGTGGAGATGAAAACTATTGTCGCATGAATATTGACGTGGTGTTGTCAATGGATAAACATTAATAAGGCCATGCTATTACTGCTGCATCACGTTAACTGTCTATTAAACCATTATCAGAGAGATTTTTCCTCTGATTAAGTGATGTCGAAAAAACTTAGTGCTAGTTATTACTTCTTGAATGATGGTGAACAATAATGCAATCATTAATCTTTTATCACATTAGTCATTAGATTATCAGAAAAGTACCACATTGCTTCTAATTCCTTTGACTCATCAAGTGGATGCCATCATTTCAACAATCTTCATGCATGAACTATGTATAATTGTATGAATTAGCTAAAACTCAAGATGTATATAGTAGTTTCTTTTCGCTTCTGCTTCAGCTGCATATATATACTTTATAGGCAGAGTAAACCTTTGTGCCGTCATGATAAGTTCTGGAAAGTTGTGCCCACTATTCAATTCCGATATGATTTTGGATTCCTAGTTCTTGTATGCTGGTCTCTAGTTCAATATTTAGAAGTATGATCATTTCAATGGATAGGATATTGAGCATTTTGATTTGTATGATTCAACCAATTACCATCTTTATTCAACTTTGATGTGCTAAGCGCTATTCTAACTGAACGACAGATCTGTTTGATCTTATAGTGAGTAGATTTATTCATTTATCATTCATTATTCTTGTTCATTCATTACTTCTCCACCTGGTGAAGAACTTGCATTTTAGAAAAGACAAATAAATAAAAGTGTCTCACCTATGCCAAGAATGTTTATACCGTGTAAATTGAAAAAGGGTGAAAGAGAAATGTTTGTAAACTAACTAGCTAGTACAAGATGTCTTTTTTTGCTTTATGGTATTCATTGTGGAAGAAACAAGGATACTATTTGTAAGCAACTATTCTTTAAAAAGGAGAGAAGTGAAGAAAAGAAATTAATAGGTGGCATGAATTTGCTGTCATTGACTTATTTTTGACACTTTGCTCATTTTTTTTTAATTAATTGATTTGGGCCTCAGGCATGTGTGAAGAGGATCCAAGATGATGAGACTGGTCATAAGCACTGCACCGGCCAATATTTCGATTATTGGTTTTGCATTGATAAATGCGTAGGTGTTAAAATTTCAAGTTTCAGTACACATAGATTGTTTGACTTTTATATTTGTGGCTCAGTTTCCACATTTGATGATAATGCAGGCTGCACCAAAGCTATTTCAGCACCTGAAGTAATAGGAAGACAATTACAATGCTCTGTTCAGTAGCTGTTGGATTTTGTTATCATATGAGCTGTTTCCCCCAAAAACTGACACAAAGTCTTCGTGATGGGAAGGTGTTATGAATAAATTAGAACTACGGGAACAGTTTATTGATGCCAACATAATTACCATTATCTTTGTGAGGTTTCTACACTTCATAATATGAAATTTGAAAAAAGGATGTGAATAAAATAGATGAGGAGAGAAGACAAAAACAATGAAACATTAGTTAATAAATAAAGGAAAGTTGTCTATCTCTTAGTAAAGCTTCGACCGCTTTTCTTCCAGAGACCAAAGCACCATCAAAAGTAGCAGAAGTCATGTAGTCACCACACAAGTATAAACCTTTCTCCACCCCGGACTCTTTCATCAAATCAGTTGGTGGCCGTTGGTTGGGTTGTGCAAATTGGATCCGATAAGTTCTTAAATGCCTCCAAGACCTGACTACTGAATCTCCAAACCAACCCGAAAGCTCTTCAACAACCTTAGCCGTTAGATCACCATCAGACACATCATTGTACGTCCCGATCAACGACACCGACACCAATCCCTCCCCTGGAGGCCCATACGATGAGGCTACATTGGTTGCAAAGAACATATTGTTCACTATCCCTTTGCCCGACCCATTAAGAAACAGGACCGGATCCTTCACCGGAATCATCTGAGTGTCGGTCGTGAAGTATAAGCAAATCGTACTCCGACCCGGTCTTTTATCAACCAAATTCTTTCCCGCTATAAGCTTGTCAACTTCCGGTTGTTCAACAGCTAGAATTACTCCATGCTCGCTCTGCAGAATCTCACCATTCTCCAATTTCACACGGGGTGATGCAGTTTTGGAAAACGAATCGATTGAAACAACTCTAGAATTCAACAAAACAGAGTTAGATGGCAATTTGGCCGCCAACTGGTTGGGAATGGCTCCAATGCCCCCCTCCGGAAGGGTATTGTCGCCAAGAGCCAGACATTTGAAGATGAAATCAAATAATCTAGATGTGGTTTCAAGCTGTGTGTCGAAAAATATACCCCCGAAGAAAGGTCTGAAGAATCTTGCAATCATTGAATCCGAGAAACCCAGGTCTCGGAGCATGTTAATTGTGGTGGTTTCAGTAGAGTTGATGATTTGATCGTTGGATTTGCTCAAAACCCGAATTCTTGCTGATCCAATAAGTAGCTTATCGAGCAGAGATCCGACAGGATTGGTTAATGACTTTAAGGAATCAACAAAGTGGCGTAGAGGGTCTGCCACTGTGTGGAATTGGCCGTCCAAGTAAACGCGAGCACCAGAGTAGAATTTGTGGAGCCGTAGTGCTTCATAATCGAGAAGCTTTTGGGCTTCAGGGTAGGCAGTGATGAAGATTTGGAAGCCTCTGTCTAGGAGAAAACCGTCCACAACATCGGTCCGGACACGACCACCAACTCCATCCGACGCTTCAACTACAAGGAAAGGAATGTTGTTGGTGGTGAGGTGGGTGGCGGCTGCTAGACCTGCCAGGCCAGCTCCAATTATGATCACTCCAGTCTTTTGAGATGATGAAGCTTTGGTTTTGAATCTGAAACGGAGGTTTTGCGAGGATGAGAGTAATGATATGCGATAGAAAGAGGAGCTGAAAGAAAGATGAGCGGTAGAACTGAGAGTGAGAGTCATTGAGGTATTTGGATAAAGCTACTTCACAATATCTGATGGACAACACAGCTTACCCAATTATATATTGACTTAAGAACACTTACTTTATGCATTTACATACATATCATCACAAGCACCAATCTGTATACCCGCAACTGCACATCATCTTAAACTACAATTCTAGTACAACTTCCTATCAACAAAGACCGCACTGCTCTCTGCTCATCAATTATTTACTTTAAAAGTTGACGACGAGGAATAAAACCAACATATGTTCCTTCAAAAAAAAAAAAAAATCAAAATATGAAACAAAAATATTTACAACTAGAATTTAACATATATATTAAATATAAGTAAAATTAAAAGCTGAAGAAAAATAAAAATTTAAAACTTCATTCAAACATTTAGGCGGACATCCCCTGTAACTATATTGACTCTAATTTTTATTTGGAACAAAATTCTAATAGAAACGTCTCATCATCATCATCATTCAAATTCATTGTACCAAATGATTTTTTTTTGAAAAAGTACACCAAATGATATGTTAATACTTTCCCGATTATCTTCCAAGTTATTCACATCTATCAAACCCAGTTCTTCAAAAACTCAATTCGTCAAAAGATCGATATTATCAATACAAATTGTATCTACTAAATTACTTGTTCTATTAAGAGCCCTAGTAAACAACAAAATTTAATTATTGAAAAATTATAAGAAATTATATCTAACTTAATAATGATCTCAACATACCTTTATCCAAGCTTTAAATTGTATCGAACGAAAACTAAGTCCTTCAATCTCTTGTACTCCAATCTATTTCTTTTTTTTAGAATGGATGAATTCAAATGTGTTTTAGTTTTTTTTTATAATCTGTCGCACTCATACATTGACTTGGAATTCAAATTGCAAACCTTTGCAATTCTGGAACACCACTTTCGAATTGGTCCATCAAGAAACTGTAAGTTATAAGACAACAAAAGTAACATTATAAATAAAATAAAGTGATAATTAATTTTCAACAAGTAACAAAAGTGAAAAATATATACCTGAATTAAATTTTGCTATTTGTCAAATAACAATCGGCATACTAAAATCCCAAAAAGACTGCTTATAAAGCTCCATTTATAATCTTAGGAGATCTTGCATCATCTTATGGGCAACAACTGTTGTAATAGTTAATAGTATAATAGTATTTCCCTATTAACTTCAATTTTCTTTGTAAAACTTAGTTCGAAATAGACACTAGGATTCAAAAATACTCCAGCTGTAAATAACGGAGAGTTAAGTCATTTTTCCCATCTGTCATTAATGACATCAACATAAGGTGTGTACAAAGAAAACCTATTTTTTAGATTGACCTTGATTGCTTCCTTCGCCATCTCTATAGCATAAAATAATAACTCATTGTTGCCTTTTTATTACTATTAGCCAAACAAAGCATCCTCACCAAAAGCTCACAAACTTGGATGACAAATTAGCGTTGAGACCAAAAATCAGTATCTTTAAGTATAATTATGAAAACCTATAATCCAGCATTAGACCTGACATGCTGAGAAGTAACACACTTATCACTTGTAAATATTTGTATCAACTCCTTTTTCATAATAAACACTCAAGTGATAAGAAATTTGTTATAATCTTGTAACAACATAATGACACAAATTTCTACCATTGGTAAAATTATTTTTCAATAAATTAAAGACCCATGCACGATTGTATATGAACTTGATCACCTTTTTGACTTTTTTGCTCAATTTCATCAATAATAGGAAAATACCTAGCATCTCCTATATTTTCTAGCATTAAGTCAATACAATGTGCAGCACAAGGAGTCCCCAAAAAAGGAATTAACTTGCTTTGTAATCTTCTTCCAACCACTTTATAGGCAAAATCATTGTCAATAATAAACTGAACAAATTTTTCTGGCCTTACTTCATTCATAACTTCATCAAATATTTCAGATAAAGTATTAGTATTCCTAACAAGGCTAGATACATCAATAGATATAAAAAAACATTGAACCCTTTACAGAATAAACCAAAAAATTGCTAATAGGCTCATATATCTTATTTATCCAACTATCACATATGATTGAACACTCATAAATAGCTCAATCTATTATTCTTTCTTCCAAATAAATTTTAATTTCATAAACTGAGCAACTCAAAAGTTTACTTTTGTAGTCATCAGTAAAAGGGGCTTTGTATCGTAGATCGTAAGAGGCTATAACATCCACCATAGGTTGATATTAATAAGATTGGGAAGCATTGAATGCTATACTTAAATCATACTACCATCTAGCCATTGCGATATCTACATTGTAAGTCGTTTCTCGTAATTGCATGACACTACGAATTGAAGGTTGAGCTCTAAGAGTTGCTCGTGGTGCAAAAAAATTCTACACTTGCTGTCTTCTTTTCCTAACATCAGGTCCAGATGTAACATTCATTTCTTGCTAGAAAGGAACACTACCACCTTCAACATTTCCACTATCATCTTGAACATTAGCAAACGAACTTCCATTACTAATTCATAATTCAATCTCTCCCTTCTATCTTTCTCATGTCAATATTTTTCAAGCAAAACTTTTATTTGTCACTTCACATTATGACTCATTTACATCTCCTTTAATCTCAACTAAATGCATTTTTAATAAGGTGATTCCTCCACCTTTTAAATGCTTGTTACAAAACAAGCAAATAATGTAGTTCTTCATACCAGAGACCAATAGAACATGAGCTCAAACTGAATCATTGTATCTTCCTGATGTGATTGAATGATCAGGAGTAATTGAACTCCATTCCATTTATCTTTAAAAATAAATGAAGATATATATCAAAATAAAGAAAACATAATTTCATTATCAACTACTATCACAAAATTTGTATTGTTTAACTAAAAAATCTAAACTAACACAATTACACTTACATAATACGCATCTTATATAATATATCTCATTTTTTATAATTACATCATACACAATTCAATTTCATCTAACACAATATCAATAAGTCAAAAACCAACAAGTTAAGTATTTAACATACAAAATTACATAATACACATTTACATCTTATATAATATAACTCATTTAGTTTATTCAACCACAAACTAAAGACATACACTCACAACTATAATATACTTCAACCATAACTCACAACTATAAGTTTACAACTTACTTTATGTTATCTCATAATTCAATTAATCAACTATAAACTAACATATTTTGTTTACTTATACAATTGATTATGTAATGCTTATAATTATCTTATTTTCTTAACTAATTTTATTCAATATTGTTACTAAAATCCTAATTCCCAACTTTAATTTAATAATCTTTCATTCACCAATTTTAATTAACATCCTTAGTTTCTTACTCAAGTTAACCCCACAATGAAGAATAAAGATACACTACAAAATTCAATTTCATCCAACACAATTCACTAATAAGTGAAAACCAACAATTCAAGTATTTAGCATACACATTATATAATACACAGTACACAACATACAAAATTACATCATTCAACTATAAACTAAAGACATACACTCACAACTATAACCTATTCAATTTTAACCATAACTCACAACTATAAGTTTACAAACTATTTGATGTAATCACATAATTCGACTATAAATTAATCTATTTTGTTTGCTTGTACAATTCAAATTGTAATGCTTAGCAATATCTTGTTTTCTTCAATACTTTTAATTAAATTGTTACTGAAATTTTAATTCTAAACTTTAATTTAACAATCTTTATTCTTTAATTCTCCAATTTAATCAAAATTCTTAATTTTTTAAACTTAAATGAACTCCACAATCATCATACACAATACACTACACAATTCAATCTAATCAATCATAATTCAATAGACAAACTCACTACATAAGCACACAAAACAAAGTGACAAATAAACAATTCAATATTCAAATTAATAATCAATTGATCAAACGATCAACACAATTCTACAATTCCAAAATTTCATAATCAACTTCACATTTCCACAAATTCACAACTTTATAATTTCACAAATTTTCATATTCAAAACTTCACATTTCCACAAATTCACAACTTCACGATTCAACAATAGTCAAATTCACAATTCCACAAATTGTCT
Source organism: Erythroxylum subrotundum (assembly GCA_027563845.1). Lineage (NCBI taxonomy): Eukaryota > Viridiplantae > Streptophyta > Magnoliopsida > Malpighiales > Erythroxylaceae > Erythroxylum > Erythroxylum subrotundum. The sequence continues at coordinate 15,546,764 of JAOQMQ010000005.1, read as the reverse complement.
AATTCATAACTTCACAATTCTACAAATTCACAACTTCACAATTCCAAAAAATTTGTTGCAATTTTTCACAACCTTCACTGAGCTAAATTCCTGGATTGGTGCATGTTAGTTGGTAGGTGGGTCGGTTAGGTCGGGTTGAATCTTTGGATCTACAAAATTCTAGATCTGATCTGATCTAAATTGCTGGAGGTACGGGACAGCAAGGGAGGCAGTTCACGGTAGGCAATAAGCGACTAGGAGATAGTTCATGATGGGAAGCAGGTGAGTAGAAGGGCATTCATGGTGGGCACAGTGAGCACACTCGACGAGAGACAGAGGGAGCAGCGTTGTAGCGGTGCTATGGTGGCTAGTGACAAAGGGAGATACGACTGGGCTGTGGTGGGTAGTGGCTGGGAGAGGAGAGACATAGATAAGATGAGAGAGCAGAGGCAGATGTACCCAGCCAGGGGGGGGTTGTTTTTTTTTTAATTTGTTAATTAGTCCCCCAATTTTACAAAGTTGACGGTACTAGTTAGTATTTAACGAAATCACCAGTACTGACAATTGATAACTTAGAGTAGAGTTTCATACGATTTTCTAGCCGGTATGATAAAAAATTCAAATCCTTGGCCCAACCTCACCAAGAAACCCTTGGAATTTACTAGTCAATTGAAGAACCCACTAAGCCCTGGCAATACTCTTATTATTTATAGGATTGAAAGCATGAAATTAGTTTATAGGAAGTTAAGTTTTGATGATAGGGGTGTTCATTGTTAGTAGTTAGGGTGATGGAAGTGGAGGATGGTAGATTTAAGCGACAGAGGATGGCAAATCTCAGTAGTCAACTGGTGAGGAGACCAAAGAGCGAGAGGAGGGGACAACAGAGGAGACGAGATTGAAGAAGGCTGCACTACTACTGTAGAGAGCATTTGGAGATTTTCTAAATTTGTTCCTTTAATTTTTTTAACAATTTACATTTTAGTCCAATATTAAACCATTATTACAAGTACTGAGTGCAAAAACTCGATACGAAATAAGCAAATATCGTACCATTTATCGATCGGTTCTAGAAGCAACATCTTACCATATGATAGATATTTTTAACTATTAATTAAGTAATTAACAACAACATATTTTGTAATTGATATACCAAATCAAAATTCAAATAATTTTATATAGGAGTCTCCTTTCTCCTGTTAAACCCTATAATATGTCACTGTGATGTGTTATTGCTTCTATTAAGTAATGAAATAAAATATTATTAATTTATATCTTACATTTGATTGGTTGGTTATATTTTTATAATCTATTTAATTAAAAGTATTTTTATTTTATGAATGTTTGTTTAATTGAGTAATTGATAAAATAGTTTATAAAATAATTAGATGTTTGAAGTTAAACTATGATGATATCATAATTATGAAACTTATATTTTAAGATGTATTATTCCTAAATCATTTATAATCATTGCTCTATTAAGAATAAGCATTAGTTGAATAGAAAGATTAACACATATTATGTTTCTTCCTCATAAAAAATATAATCAATCTCATAAATTAAAATATTAAGATACTTAAACAAATGTGTAGGTAGTTGATAGACAACAAGTTCATTGAATTGACTTGACATAGGAATACCATATAGGACATCATTTGTAAGTTTATAGAAAGCTTATTATGATGATTATATAAGTGATCATTTAACTTAAGATCATTAAAATATCTCATATAGGGATTGATATGTTTTGATACTACTTAGGATCTATCATAGTCAAAAGTAACTCAATTAGTAGTCATTAGACGTGACATAAACTATTGATAGGTATATATTTTATATGTTATTTAGTGTTAAATTATTTATTTTTTAGCACTTTTACAACATGTTTAATACGGATTTGTAATGTTTTACTATGTTTAGTTCATTGTCTTGTAGATAATGATTTTAAAGAGAAAACAAAAAATTGAGTGCAACTTTCCCCATCTTTACCTAATTGAAGAAATTTTAGAGCTATTTGGAAGATAAGAAGAAGGAAAACAACTTTGTAGAATACATGGAAAGTCAATTCTAACTCGAAGATATAAAAAAAGTGGAGAAGTTGGTGGAATACAATATAATATGCATTGGACATGCATGGAGACATACATTTATCTTTCATTGATGTCTAATAAGATGAGAAATAAGCAAGATCGTCACTAGAGTTGATTTTAATCTAGTGTAAGACTTGTCTTAGTTTTAAGGAGAAATAAATACAGTAAAAATGGTCTCGGTTAAAACTTGATATAAACCATTTCTTATATATTGACTTGTGATGCATTAAAGTTCTAGAAAAAAATTTTTGTGTCAATGTTAAAGTTAGTTCGACACTAGTTCTTAGTCACAATTTATGATGATGTGTTATTTCTTAAGTTCAAATATTTTAGGACTATATTGTTGTAACCATAACTATAAATACTTGTACATCATAATTTATGATGATTTGTTGTTTCTTAAGTTCAAATATTATAGGACTCTATTGTTGTAACCATAACTATAAATACTTATATAGGGATTAACTTAGGGGACTTTTAAGGAAGATTTTGAATGTCACCTAGTTTTTTTCCCCATTGTTTTAATTCATCCTTAGTATTAGAAGAAGACTAAGAGCAGGATTGGAGGATCTAATGAAAACTTCTATCAATCCTGTATTATATTCTTTCCTTTATATTAAGATTAAATTGTTTATGTTTTAGTTTTATTTTTTTCACTGATTAGAAACCTTAGTTAGGTTCCGGATATAACTTGTAAAGATTCTTCAATTATTAATAAATATTTTGAATATTTCATTTGTTAAATTTATTCTATTTGTTCTTAATGCTAGATTTATGATTAACCACTATTAATTCAATTTTGAGGATTGTATGAAATACCAACATGTGAAGTAGAATCCATAAAATATGAGAATAAACACTTTACCATTAAAAAATGACAGTATGTTAGACTTTGGTAATAACCAAATTAACTATATTTAATAAATTTAATTAGGTTAAATTGTGATACTTGTGTGCCTCGAAAGGTCATGGATACTTTAGATTAATTGTTATGTTTTTGATAATAAAACTAGTATAATAATTAGAATTCCTTATAACTGAACCTTGAAGTCTTAATGTTAGAGTTATTAATTTTCCTTATCTAGTCTAATTACATTATTTTTGTTAGCTTATTGTTTAATTATCTTCTATAAAATATGATTTTATTTAGTTTTATTTTATAACTAGGATTAATAATTTTGTATTAACATGCTTCCCTATAGGATCGATACTAAAATATCACTGCATTTTAATAACTTTCTACAATTAACTCTGTGCAGATTCATTAGAATAAGTTTTTTGTACCATTATCGGGGAACGTAGTTTTGTTATTTTTGTTATTTATTTTTAGTTTCCTTCATTTGTTTCAAGTAGTTACTGCGATTTAGGAGATTCAAGAGGGAGAACTTAAACAACCAACTTCAATTTGACACTAAAATAGAATGAACCTGTATATAAAATTGAGTGAAAATGAGTGTAAAAATAACTTCTAATCAAGAAATCATATTGTTTGATATAGAGTAGAAGTCAAAAAGAATGCACGTGGGGACATCTAATTAAATGTGATTAGTGCAAATCCCTCATACATGTTGGACCAATGGTGGTTGACAAAATTAATCCTACTTATGTTTTGATAATAATAAAATGTATAGAATTGGTTAAG
>JAOQMQ010000005.1:15483400-15500877 GCA_027563845.1 Erythroxylum subrotundum | reverse complement strand
ACGCGCGTGGAGTTCCCGAAAGGTTAATAAATAGTAATAAAGAAGGTAAAGCAAATGAATAGGCTTAAGTTTGTCTTCGGCGAATATATTTTTGTTTGCGTGCTTTGGGTAGCAGAAAGAAAAGTAAGAGGTTGGTTTCTATGCTTCAAAACTCACTTCTGCGCCTTCAGTATGTTTTAGTCATTTTCTTGTCAATATAGTTTTCTCTCTGTTTTCTGGCTGTTGCATGTTAGTTTTTTCTCCCAATTTTAACTACTTTGATTATTTTATGAAGGAGAGGGAAATCGATTAATGAGATAAAAGACAAAAATGAGAGAGCACAAAAGACTATAACAAAAGATTTTAAACAACCTCAAGAAGGTGATGTTTGCTGCTTTCGCTTATCTCATTTTTGACGTGGAGTTGAAGGACATGACTTTTTTTAGAGATGATCCCATTATTTTTTAGGAATTCCTAAAATAAATGAGACGTGTAGTCATGCCTATTTTCATAATAAAGTATATTCATATTGATATATTATTAACATATGTCTAGAAAATCTTGAAAATAAAAAGTACTTCAACTTTAGAATGCAGAAAATATTCATAAGAAATGACTAAAAGCATCATAAAAGTGACAACTTCATAATTAGCATGAGAAGTAATTGGTACTTTACGCTATGACTCTTTATTCCCTAGAAAACCAACGTTTAACAAATCGTGAGGCGGATTAGAATTGGGATGTACATGATGTTTGTGCCATACTAAGTAATTAACAAAACTATAATGACACGTGACAAAAGGCAAACATGTAGAAAATGAAGGTTGGAGAGGAAAAATAAGTCCTACTTTAGGCCCCTTTGCAATCATTTCCTCTTATTGTTGATCTTGTACAGGACAACTAGGTTCAGATAATTCTACTTTACAAGTATTATCGACCTGACTGACAAAAATAAGATATAATGACAGAATTAGAAGAAACAATGATTAGTTAAAGAAGAAAAAATATCTCCATTAGCTTTGATGGGTAAATGATTTTCATCAACAGTGTGGATCTTGAAATTTCCATCATATTTTTTAGTAAGGAAATTTGTGTAATCATTTTATTAGTCACCAATTAAACAAGGCGTGGGAGCAATTTGAAGTGACTGTGCCATATCTACAAAATCATTAGCACCAGAACCTATTGAAACAATATATGCTATTACAGATTTTTTTTTGTTTTTTTTTGCAAGGTTTATTAGGACATTCCTCAATAATATAACAATTCTTTTTGCAATAATTGTAGAATTTTCTAGGACAATCCAAAATATAATGGCCAAACTATTTGCGATAAAGAAATTGAATAGTGCTCATGTCCCTTCCTTTTGAGTTACTTTATGCTATATAAGCCACATGAATCAAGTGGATCTTTGTTGAAGACATTTCTCCTCACAAAACCTATGATTGAAACTTTTACATTGAAAGGGGACAAGATTTCGATTTATAAAATTGGATATGGTGCCTTCGAATTCAAATATTAGGTTCACAAGAAAGTAATCCCTTTTAGTATCTTCATGAACATATTGAACAAATTTTAAGTCCTTTAGGAGGCAACATATCATAAATAATGTCTTCACATACAACCCAAAGATTCATAAAACTAGAAGAGAATTCAAAAATAAAGAGACCTTCAAGTTAGAGAATGGCTAATTCATGTTAAAGTCATGACTGTAAAGCCTTTTTAAAGAAGCCACATCTCGATTATAGCCTTGAAGGATCAAAGATTCAAGATGATGTTGGCGTTCTGTCTTCATTGCTAGTTTATACAAATGCATGCGTATGCACAGGAATAATGAAAACCAACATATACGATTGAAATATGAGCAAGTGTGAGGCGATAAAAGCCATTCCATCGAGACGTCTTCAATTGGCTCCCGCTTGCCAGAGGCAGAGGGATAAATAGAGACAACATAACAACAGCTTTTGTCCAGGACGATCAACTTAGTTCCCAAACTATATATATATATATATATATATATAAGTAAAATATATCAGAATGATGTCCGCCAAAAAAGTGTGGAAGCGTGGGTAGAAATGGTTACTATTAAAAGAAAAGGCAATTTCAGATTACAACAACGATAGCTTACGAGTCCTGACTTGCTGTCCAAGGACAAAAGTGCTTATTATGTCACAAACACTCCTCATGTATTCTATACGTATCCTCTAACAAAGGACTTCCACGGTACCAGTAATTCATTCATCCCAGTACGAAGTCAGATGGTTTACTTGTACAATTGATATATACGCACTGTTTGTAGCTTTATCGGCTAACAAGCCAACCTGGTTTGAATAAAGCATCTTGGTTGAAGTCACGGCCAGTAATGGAAGTAGACTCACCCAGGCGACGGAAGCACTGCAGAAACAGAAAAAAAAAAATACATGTTTGAGAGACAAACATTTGTCCAAATGGATAGAGCTAGAGCCTATGAGATGAGATCTTTGTTAGTGCTATCATAGACCACCTTTGACTACACTTACACTAGACAAAAATCCTAACAATTTGCACCATGGTAGGATAAAAATTGACAAATGGTAAACATGGTCCGGCTTTATTGATCTCAAAATATCCAATCACACGAAACCATATAATTAAATTGTATTCAAAACCACACACTAAACCAACTCAACCTTGAAAACCAACCAAACTGGCATTTTTGGCTTGGTTTACGCACCTTCAAAATGGTTAGGACCTTGAACGTACAAAAGTTGAAAAAAAAATTGATGAATCCTACCATATATACAAGTTTGAATACATATTTTGAGTTAAAAGAGAAGTAGCATAAGAAATGAGCTTGAAATCACTAGTTAACAAGTGATAGAACCACTTTCAACAAATTTGGAATTTTAATTACATCTAGCCACATATGACGAAGAAATATAGAAATTCACTCATATATGAGTGACGGAGTAGCCATTACACTAGGTCTTGGTCTTGGGTTTTAATCCCACATAGAATTGGATCGGGAATACAAGAGGTTTACCCCTAACATACAACCCCAAATTCCTTCTCGACAATTAAAAGAAATCAATTGTCAAAATTGAAACCATTAGCATTGATTAAAGTTATTTGAAAATTAACTGTTCACAATCTAAAGCAAAGAAACAGATATAAAACGAACTTACAGGTTCCACTAAACAAATTCCACCATTAAATTATACTATTTTTCACAAGTAAATAATAGAGGTGCAACCATATCAATGAACTACTTCTGGTTTAGGAAATTCCTAAGCCAAAACCAAGTCTTCCACTTAAGAAACTCTTATAGTCCGGTTTATTCAAGTTACATTAATTAGTTTGTCAATTAGGTAGGTTTTCACGTTATTGCACGAGGACTCCTTAAGATATTTAAATTGAAAATAACTTGAGGCACTAAAATCTCATATTCAACTCTAATGTCAGGATTGAGTGGTAACGTTATAGGATCCTTTTACCACAAAAGAATAATAATGTAAATCTCAATATTTTCATAATCATCTTTCTGCACAATCAGCTGAGGACGTGACTGCTGCTCCAAAATCTACTTTTTTATAAAGTGACAAAAAGCCAATGTCGAGACCTCACTTGTCCACTAGCCCCAATGGTTTACATGTCCCAAAAAGAGTTTCTGGACAAGGAAACAGCAGTATGGCATACTAAACAAACAAAGCTGAGTAATATTTCTTGAAAATTCTCTATGATAGGAATTTAAGAACTACAAGAATTATAAGGAACTTTAATAACAACCAACCTTATAGCAGACAACAGTATCGTCTGGATACATTGCAAACAGTTTTGTCCCGAGGCGGGCATGACATGAGTCACAGAGGCTTTCATCATTTATCTGCACGTGCCTAGACCTTTCCTCCAATCTTGCAAGTCTTGCATCGATGTCAATAGCTTGGGATAAATTACGTACAATCTGAAATTGTTAAAACACAGCTCAATATTGCAATTGCAGTGTGGTAAGGCCAAACCAAGAAGCACTAACAGCTCAAAAATGCAATCAAGGGCTAAAGACAAGGTCGGGACAGAGATGATTTTCCCTTGAAGGATGCAAGGGTATACTGTCCAATTAGGTGAACAAAATCACCAGATATCTGTTCTCTTCAAGATCATAAACCAATATTGATTATGACATGAAGAGAATAAAGGACAGAAATTGATATTGGCACAGAAATTGGTCTTTGTAATTCCACCATTAAAGAGAGGAAGGTATGAAGTACTATAAAAGAGGAAACAAATTATTATGTTTCATTTATGGATAATTAACTGTAAGACGTATTGGCAAGCACTCTAATTCTCCAGAACACTGTCAATCTAACAATGATACGGTTCTTGAAGTATTAGACTACACACCAAGGGGATATCATATAGAGATTTTAGTTTTCCTTCAAGGGATTCCTCAGGTATATGAAGAAAGACACATACAGACTTCTGCATTTAAGTATGACTGATTCTTGATGCTACCGAGAAATGACACTCTAAAACTCTATATCCTCAGAAGGTTCTCTACAATTTCAATATTTCATTTTGGTAATAACTGTAATCGATATTGATTTCTTGTTTATTTATCCACAACATTTAAATGAGCATTACCACAGATGATACGTATAGGAAGAACCTCCATGTAGATTTTACAATTCCAAGTCAAAGAACTTACTTGTCCTTGTCGGTAGTGGTGAAGTCGAGCTCTCAACATTCTTAATATTGTATCTGAAGCAAGTTGGAGGGGCATATCTGGAGACAATGTCTGTGACAAGAAAATTCCGAACAAGAACTCTTGAAGTAAAAAAAGTGCAGCGCCATAAGGAAACAACCATCTATACAATTTTACAAGGATAATTTGATTACACCCATTTACATTACAGAAATTACAAGTAGCCATGTTTCAACTACAGCAATGACCCTTTCCCAACCACACCTCTTCTCAACGCCTCACTCGAAAAGATGAAAGGATTAGAAGAGAAGGAATATTTAAAAAACAAAAACCCCTATATTATCCCAGAAGAATATTCTGTAAAGCACAACAGCAATAGTTATGTTGTGTACCTAAGATATCCCTAGCACATGACCAGATGAACAAATTCAGAAACTCTACTTCCTAAATATAGACAACAAAATAATTGTAATAGAAGAAACATTAGGTGAAACTAAAAAATTGACCAGATAAACCAATTCAGAAACCCCACTTCCTAAACTTATTCGATCATATAAATGTAACAAAAGCAAAATAACAGAACTACAAAAACATTTGCAGGACATGAAGATAAAGTACAAGTTGGAAATTCCTCAATCCAAATCTAAATTCTTCTAAAAACATTTGCAGGACATGAAGATAAAATACAAGTTGGAAATTCCTCAATCCAAATCTAAAATTCTTTTGACGTTCTTTCAACCAAGAGGATTTCAAACAACAAGCATCACTTAGGGGAATTTACTTTATTTTACATCTCGACTTTACTTTACATATCCAAGTAATTGCCCTTTAACAAAATACAAAAGAGCATGTTAATCCACAGGGAGTGAAATAAAAAATTCATCTAGTTGAAAAAGGGGCATTCAGAGCCTGAAAAATAAAAACTTCTCAAAGTTAAAATATGGGCATCTAACGTTGCAAAATAAAATTTTCTTTTACTTTCCATCTCAACTTTCCTTTTTAAAGTCTCCAATTTTACAATTATTTGAACAAACTAGGATGCCCATATGCATGAAACAAAGAGAAAGAGAGATTGGGCCAATTTAATACCTCTAAAACTTGCAAGGGATCAAGCATTTCTCCATGGTTATGGAGAAGACGAACAGCAGCTTTAAACATGGGTTCTTTCCCGTTTTGAGGATCCAGATACATATCAAGTAATCTGAAGAGATTATAACCCATATTCATACAAGAAAACATTAGACAGAGAATGCCTACAAGTTAGCATCCTTGGTCCCATTAAGTAAGTTAGATTTAATAACAAACGCAAAAATAAAAGTTTAAAGAGGAAAGTGGATAACACTAACCGCATATAAGCATCTGGTCTGCCAAGCTCAGCACAATATTGCTCTGCTGCTTCACTATCCTCCAGCTTCCTGAGAGTCCATCATGCATTACTCCAAAATCTCATATTGATAACTGCTAAAACCCTAAGGTTTACTTCTGTTTCATGTGCCAAGGAAGACAGTGGTGTGTGTGGGAGGGAGTGTGGAGAAGATAGGAGATTGGGAGGGGGGTGTGACGAAGGGATGAAGATGCAATAAATAGTAACTTCATGTTTGTCACCAAAAAAATAAGAGTATATGAAAGAGTAACAGGCATACTTATTAAACATGTCAAATTACAGAGTTGGATAAGAGACTAATACTTTCTCGGTCCAGTATGACTGTTGGGAAATATTCAGCTGATTATTTCCTAAGATATTATTGACTCCTAAAAGGCAATAATATCAGATCAGATAACATGTATCAGATCTGATATTGTGTACAAATATTAGAAGATTATGTACAGATACTAGTTTCCTAAATTAGCTAGCTCTATTTCTATATATACATGTAATTATGTACTGGTGAATAACAGAAAAGAAATACAACTGTTCAGCATTTCCGCAATGACTAATAAAAATTCCAGCATGAACAGAAAAGTATTTTAAGGAACGTCCGCATGAAATGTTAACTGGTTAGTGCTGATTATTCCAAAAATAACATGAAGCTTACAGGGCCAAAATTTGGAGCACCAATGTCTCTCGCCCTAACTTCCTGTAAAGAATAGCCTGTGAAAGTTTCAAAACTTCCATAAGAGTTACTGATGCAGAACATATGAAATTCACAAATATGCAGTATCAAGGACCTAAACAGTAGCTCTATGCTATTTACAGGCAGGATAACAAAACCTTCAGAAATGATAGCTAGGATTCACCTTTTCCAACCACAATTCTGACTCCTCAATCAATTCAAGCACCTCTTCGGCATCATATAAATCTGATGAAAGTAAAAATATCTGCAGCCTTTCTCGTACAGGACTTTGGAAGATTGAATTTTTTTCAGAAGCAATATAATGTTCTTCCTCTAGCCTTCCACTTTCAGGATTCAGTAACGTGCTATCCTCTTCAAATGTTCCTAATGATGACTTTGCAAGTAAGAGAGCATATTGTGTATGTAACTCAGTATCAGCACAATCTTGATCTTCAATCAACCACTGGAGATACCTGCAAGAGAAGCCTGAGCTAATAACATTGCTATGAAGAACAGGATTAAAAATAAACATATGACCAAAGAGATAAGTTTAGCAAATATAAAGACATCTACATCAAAAGGTTGTGCCTGAAAAGTACAAATTAACAACTTCATCATAATAGATCAAAAACAAAGTTTACATATAACAGGCAGCCGTGAAGGTCTCATGATACCAATGATAGAAATGATCCAATCCCGCAAAGGATTGTTATGGAACTACTTTCGATAAAGTCAACGATTGATCTGCTTTATTTTGTTTATTATGCTGATCTCATAAGTTAAATGAAGCTTCCTGGTGAAATGCAAGAAGCTGTATTTGAGCTGAATGGATCTGTGCAGAAATAACAAGTGATTTCATATCATGCAAAACTTTAAAAATATGGAAACAGTCAGCAAGATTCCTCTGAAGACTTGAGACAAGTCAAGATTATGCAGACCTGCAGTAAACCCTTACTTGGCAATGATTATGAAGTAAAAATTTAGACTTTGTTAGCAAGTAAGAAGAAGATTAAAAAAAAAGATTTAGTGTAGCAACAATGGAGACATTGTCAAAGTCAATATTTTAATATGCAGCAGAGTTTTTGGGACTTTAGAGAACCAAGGAAAGATGTGCAATTGGAATCAAGAATCACGCATCCCAATACACATTTGGACAAAGGTAAATGGAAAGAAAATAGCTACAAAGAAAACAATCGATGAACCAGTATATTCCTTTGGATAATTAGAGCATATCAATCCAATCTGCTATTATGAACCTAGTAAAGCTATTAACCAAGCACCCACCTATACTAATTTAAAGCATGGGAGCAGTATTAAGCATAGCCCACCAAAGCAGAAATTTTGCTTTTTACAAATTCAAGGGTAGTAGAAAGATAATTGATGCATGATTCCTCAACAAAAGGAATGCTCTCCACACATCCAATGGGCCACTAAACAGTTATTTGTACCTTGGAAGTTAAAAAGTTCAGGTAACAAAATTGGTTCACATGATAGAGAGGAGGTACCATAGTTATTCACATTAAAATTATTCAGAAGGAATCCAGGAAGCTATATTCTGATAATATGTTTCTTCTCCACATTCTCTGTAGTCTATGATATGACCATGAGCTGCAAAGAAAACATAAATCTTCTCCATTTGAATGTTTACACAGCTCAGAAAATGAGCTCTATTGTCTTAGCAACACCACTTCATTTTCAAAGTCAAAATCACCATTTAAAACAATTTTAGCAAGAACTTTTAGAATTCATAAACCACTGCAGGATGGTTAGAAAAGCATACAGAGAACATTTGCAAAATGCCTAATGTAAAACGTCAACCATGCTATCAGTTTCAACCACTTTCTTCATAATAAACAATGTGGATTGCAAGTCAAATGAATAGCAGAAGCAACCAAAAATGCATAAAGCCACAGTAAAAGATGTGACCTTTGGAGAATTTCAACTTTTTTCCGGTCGATGGTAGCAATTACTTCATCTGCAAAGAGAAAATAGGAAGACCACTGTGAACTTAAATTAAGTATTCCTAGAATAACAAATTATAATAAAGAATAAGCATAACTTTACCAGGCTGAGAATCTAGTTAAACTGCGTCCATGCCAAAGCAGCATTTCAAGATATTAAACATCCAGTTGACAATAAAAATTGAGATGCTTAAACTACCAAAAAATTAAAGTCAAAAGAATTGGAACTCTCTAAAAAGTAGTCAAACCACTCAAGCCCCAAAATCTAAGAGAAATCTTTATGTTCAGTTATAGGCCTAAGTTCACAAGCAAAAGCACTAGTATAAAGAGTCCCTATTTATTGGGATAGTACACAGAGAATATTAATAATACTTCTAAGTAGGACATCTATTGCATTCCATCACAAGAATATACACACAATATTTTCAATGTGAAACATTGAATGTCTAAATTTTCAACACTCCCCCTGAAGTTGATAAATGGGTATTTTTAAAAAAATGCATATGAATTATTGGAACACTTGAAGTCTTTTTTGAACAGGAAGACTTTTTTAAAATGAAGATTTTTTTCTTTTTTTTCTCTTTTGTATTTAAGAAGACATTCTTTATTGTTTTTATCACACTACAATAAACCACACAACATGGAAAATTTTTGTGTGTGCAGCCAAGCCACTGTGAAAGCAAGGAGCCTGTGACAAGAACAAACACAAGACAAACTGAAACAGAAACTTCCTAGGACAAAATCTAATGAGGCTGGAAATGACAGAGTGCATCAGTAAATCAGGGAAAGTTGGCCAACTTAGTCAACTACTGGTGGAGAAAAGCGGAGCTTAAGATAGTTATCGACTACCAGTGGAGAAAAGCAGAGGTTAAAGCATAGAGAAGTCTGGCAAGCATGGATAAGAGGAAAGGGGCAGGTGAGTGCTGCAGAAACAGCTGGCAAGGATAAGATTGTGGCAAAGGAAAGTAAAGCAGAGACAAAATTCAGGCCATCAGAAAGGGAGGATGAGCTTGCCAGAAAAAAAGAAGAGATACTTTACAGCATTGCCAGTTAAAAACAAAGAGGAGAAATGGCATTGAATTTTCCTGAAAAGAATGAAGGAGAAATAAGGGGCTCCTAAAAAATGGAGAGATTCAACGACGAGTATTGTTGGAAGATAGACGCTGAAAAGAAGAGCTCAAGAGAACAGGAGGGGTAACTATTGCAGTAAAGACCTAGCGAGTGGGTAAGTACATGATCAGAGTGGCTCTGATCCACATAAGCAAACTCATACCCAAAAGTTTAAGCTGATGGGTGAGGCTCATGAATAGATCATTAAATTATTCTAGCATGCCTCCTCCCCTGAAGTGTGAACAAATACAGCACATCATAAATCCACCAAATATCAAAGTGGCATAATCTGAACTTAAGACCTCTTTGTCACACGAGGATCTAGTAGACCATGCGGTAAGTAGAAAGAAAAACAAGAAAATAATTATTTTTACATGGTTCAGCTATAAATTCTACATTTACGAATGCAACGTCGCTAGGGCTACGTCTTATTAGGATTTTGTCTGCCTTACAGAATATAAAAAGCCTCTATTTACACGGATAGGACATATACAGTCAAACTATTTTTAAGTACGATATCTACAATCATCAATTATAACAAGATATATATAATATCAAATATTTGAATGCATAAGATCTTCAACATAAATAAATAAGACAATCACGCTAATAATCTATATCCTGATCAATCATTCAACCAACACAACAGGACTGCATGCTTCGAGATTTAAGTAATAATTGGTAACCAAAACAATGGCACAAAATTTATCAACAGAAAAAAAATTTCAACAATGGAAACTAATACACAAGAGTTAGAGAAAGCAATATATCCCTCATGGAACACTGTAATTGATTCAATATCATTATTGTGAAAACTGAGATAATGGAAGACAAGAAATACACCAAAAGGCAAAGCAAACATGAAGTGGCTTAAAAAGTATCACCAAACGAATCAAAATTAATGCACTTTTAAAGTATCTCCAAAATTTGGCCTACCAGGCGAAAGCTGATTTATTCTTTTATCTGATGTCAAAATCTGGACCGCAAGCACTGGGTTAATATCTGCGATCTAGTAGGACACATTAATACAAATCAGCATTTAGCAACATTCTGGTGCAAAAATTTAAATCAAATAATACGTACCCATCCAAGATGTTGCAGGACTAACTCCTGATCTGAAGAGACCTCAAGAATTTTTGTTGCCTCAGTTGCAACAATCTCTCTACCAGAGAGAATATTCATGCTGCAATCCTGTAAATCATCCTGTAGAGAAGGGTCCTTCCACAGCCCAGAAGAATAATTCCTTGCCAAAATACGCCAAACGCCAAGAGCCTTCGAGCTCATCTCTTTACTTGCATATAAGAAGGCAAGTGTCCTTAAATGCCCAGAGTCATCTAACAGAGTCTCCAACTCCTCCTGCACTGCCCATGCAAGTTGCACAGTCATCCTTCAAGCAAGCTCCTGACAACAGCCCCTCTGTCTTGCAATGCATTGGAATACTAAGATTCCACGCTTTACATTTACTGACTATAAACCTATGTCTAATGAATAACATCATATCACAAGAAAACTTAACGCTGCTAAATTGTCACCACCATCAGATGGCCCCATTCAAGTTCCTTGAATGCATTGTCTATTATACACAAGATAATGCAAGACTAGAACTATCAATTTTTGAAGAATTCAACAGAATTTGTTGAGAATAAAGATTCCATCCTATCACTTTCTCCTCTTTCATTCGGTTTTCCTTTTCCTATCCATCTGACTGCAGCTAAATCCATAAAACCCTACTAGTGCAGCAGTGTAAGAAATAAATAAAATCCATTGATGCAAGAAAAAACATAAGATGAATATTCTATTAGAGACAAAAGTGAGGAGATAACAGTATTGCTACTGGAATAACTGATGACCTACATTCTACAACCACCAACATTGGTTGGACAACAATGGTGCTGCCGAAATAATTAAAATAGACAAGAAAGAATCATTTAAACCAGTTTGCTCCATGATATCCCTACTTTTTATCACTATTTTCCACTTCCTTTTCCTCATTCGTTTCTATCAGCGGCATTAAACGTTTGTTTAACTACAAACAACTCGTAAAATGCAAAAACTAAGAGCATGTTAACCATGAGAATAATATGCAATAGATAAGAAAAAACTTCTAATATTGTCACTAAATATTGAATAGTTGCAATCAACTTGTGAAGTCTTTCTTTCTCAATCATAGCCTGACCTTACCCATCATTATGATTACAGATAAATAGCCTCGCCTAAGCATTTTCTTCATTTTTCTGGTGAATGGGAAAACAAATCCCATTTCTAATGAATGTACCAGATTCTTTTCAGTTCTTTCATCTAGCCAATTAGAACCTTGTTTAACAATAACTTTGATCATAAGTTTAGCCTAAAAAACAAGGACATTGACTGAAGCATAGTGTCACACCCGTCTCCCAAGACAATAATGTGTATGGAGCGTGAACTTTCTTTTAAAAAGAAATACCATGTTTGACAGAGCAAAAAGGAAAACAGAACATACCACAATACAACTATTTGCTGAAGATGCAAGCTTCTCCATGTCATTAACACGATCTAAGGCTCTATAGAGATACATTAAAAGTGTATCAACTCCCTCCCTAACAGACAAAGTCAACTCCTTCTCACGTGACACCTCTAGGTATCTGTAGGAATAAACAGAAAAGAGCAAGTTCCTGTAACTTGTTAAAAGCCAACAAAAACAAGCAATGATAACACTACAAAAAAACAATGTTAGCACCTGATGAAGTTCTTTACTGCCATCTCAATTAAATCAGCTCTAGTAGGTGGATTCAACAGAAAACGTTCATCTACTACGGTATCTACACCTGCCTTTTTGAGGAAAATGGCCCTTTGGATAGTGACCAATCCATCATCCACAATGTCCTCAAGTGGGGCAGGAGGAGGATGCAAACCCCAATACCTATTCCTTGGTACCTGTTAAAATAAGATCAATTAATATGGTTACACAGACAGTGACATGCTTAAGCATCTGTTAAGCGAACAAGTGTGCTATTAGACCAGTCATATTCAGCAGCAATAACATAAACAATCTAAGATGCCATAATGATGGGGTTAATCAGCAGGGATTTTATTTTCTCCAAAATCAAGACAAAATTGATGCGCATGCCATTTGAAGATAACAGTTGCACCAAAATATTATAAAGAAAAACACAAGATATATATCACATCAATAATGCAAGTGTGACACAAGATCATAAAATATACCAACAGTGACCAGCGATTTGGATCTCGCATTATAAATGGAAACAGCTCCGAAGGCTGCATTATCTCAGACTGTAAGAAGTGATTCACTGCTTCCTCAAAATGCAAGTCAAAAAGCAATAGAAACCCAACTTGAGCATGAACAAAGGACAGCATTTCTTTCGACATTTCACCTTCACACTCAAGCTCCTCCACCAAAGAGATGGCTTCCTTAAAGTCCTTTCTTCTCAACAAATCTTTGATTTGTTCCTCCACGGGCACAATTTGATAGCAAATAACCTACACAGACAAGGTAAAAGATGCATTTATCAAAATGGTCATTTAAAAGAGCTACAATAAGTGAATATGTCACAAATCCTGACCAGGAACATAAGTTCAATTGGACCTTTACCCAAAACTTACCAGCATCCTGCTGCCCTTAAAAGCTTTGTGGTTAGAAAGCCTAGTTGATAGTGTTAGCTTTCTGAAGTTCTAAATCAAATTTAAGAATCTTGTAACATCTATGCTACATGAACTTGTGGTTACATAACAGTATACTGGAATTTGAAAGTGTGGAATTCCCAAACATACAAGTCCAATTTTTATATATATAAAGATGTAAGTTATGAACAATAAAGTGTGCTATGTGATACAACATTTACTCATTTATAAGTTTTCCTTGGTTAGCTTAAGGTCAGTGAGGGAAATGTTTTTCACAATTAGATAAGCTTGATCAAATAACTCATGAACAGGAATGAACAAAGGAGCCCAAATTTACAAGAGTTATCAATAAGCTACAACATTGTGCTTCACGAATCATTTAATGATTCCTTATCAATATGGAAAACATGCCATCATGGTTTGCTTATTAATAAGCTTTCAACTAAACATCACCAAAGAAGTAAAATGGGTTCCTAAATTTGCACCAAAAAACTGAGAATTTGAAAAATAAACTGCTAAGCTGAATGCAGAAAAGGTTGGAGAAAGGTTGTTTGCACATAAGATTAGACATAATTAAACAAGACATAAAATGTAGGCTTCAGCTACCTTGGTGGGCGTTGCAGCAGCAATCATTTTTCCATTCCCGTCTTCCAAATTCGCAACAACAGATAGTCCACATCCTTCAGGACCAAACAGAACTGTCTGAATACTACTTCCTGACTTCTTATGAAATAATTCCATTCTTCCATCTTTTACAAACACTACATATGAAGATAACTCTGCAACCGAATCAGGAGCCCAGCGCAATACCAAGCTTCCTTGAACGGGCTGCCCTTGTGCGTTAACAATAATACCAACATTATCTACCAGCAATAGCACTAGTTTCTCTTTCACCAACAATTTAAGCAGAGGCAGGCTAGACACATCAGGTAAAGTAAATATCACACCACTTTGCCCAGTAATACACGAAAACAAACTATACCCATGAACAGTACCAACAAAAATAGAATCATCAAGCCAGACCATGGTCTTAACGCCATCAATACAGAGGATTTCTTTCAAAATCACAAAAGTGGCATTGATCCCATTACTGTCCCGATCAATTTTGCCTGGCCTATTATCGTTTCCAGAGACAAACTCAATCAAAATCAACTTTTTCCCCATCACAACGGCCACAGCATCATCACCTTCACCTTGTTGTGGGTGCAATTGTCTAGTTTTGACTCCATTAGCTCTGATACCGCCGCCCAATTTCTGCAGAAGTCGCTGACTGGCACTAGAAGATTCAGGGTTCGAAGCAGAAATAGCAGACAAACTGCTAAATTGGGAATCACAACTAAGAATTCTTCTAGCAACAACAGCAACTCCTTTGAAAAAGCTCAACCTTTTAACGGGGTGAGCAAGAAGCAGATCAACTAAAAACAAGGAGCCACCACAGAGCAACAGAAGCTTCCGAATGGCAGGAAGCACAAGCACAAAGTCCACAGGAGCATCGCCAATGGAGACAGTACGAAGAAACGAAACGTTTCGTTTAGAAGAGCCGTCGTCTAGGTCGCTAGGGTTAGGGCCGGCGGAAAGAAGAATAAGAGACCCGGAGTGTGTACCGATATAGATGAGAACTTGGGAATCGGAATGGGAGGAGAGTGCAAGAGATTGAATTGAGGAGCGCGAATGGGCGGAGATATCGAAGTTGGAAATAGGCTCAAGGACGGTCCGACCACCGAGATCGGGCCTAACCATCATTAGAATTTCATTCAGCTTCCGACGACTTTGTTTAGACGATTTTTGCAAAGGAGAAGACCACTGTGTTCTCTCGCTCTCTCTCCCTCTCTTATTAGGAACAACTTTTTTGGCATTTGCACTGTAGAGAAGTATATCATTTCAATTACTTTTTAAGTCTTTTTAATAAAAATATCGTAACTTTAACACTATAATATCATATCATTTTATCTTATTTTAAAATAAATACTTAAATACCTTTTTATTAAATTAAATGATATAATACCCAACAAACCAATTTTTTATACCTTATTTGAATTCTCCGAATATCTGTTCTTTCAAATCCTACTACCAAAAATCTCTATCATCTTACTATTCTACCACAACAACCTGTAAATATTATTATCAAACTTATTAAATATATATACTAAGGACGAGTTGGAATGGACGATCACGCAATCCATCCCAACCGTCCATTTAATCCAACGGTGACATTCTCCCCCTCCCCCTCTGTAAAAGTTCTAGAGTCATCCCACTCGTTGATTTAATCTGACGGTCTATTTGTTCATTGAATGTTGTGGCTCCCCAGTGTTCATTGAATGTTGTGCCTTTGTTATCATTAAATGTTGTGTCTGTCGATCCATCCCGCATATCGATTGGAGTCATGCAAAGGTTTCTCTCATTCGCTTAACTTGGAGTTGTGCAAAGGTTTCTCTCTCTTGCTTTACCTCTCCGCCCTTGCCTTCTTGTGCAGCTCTCCGCCGTCGATGTCTTCTGTCTTTGGTGAGTTTCCCTTCTTTTATTTTCCTTTTTGGCTTTGCGTTTTTTTCGTTCGACTTTCATCCAGGTTTTACTGTGTTTACAGATGGCCTACGACTTTGTTCAACACAGATGGTTGGAATGTCTCTTTCCGCTTTGGTAAGTTTTGATTTTTCCTTTTGTTTCTCTGCATCTGCGATAAGTTTTCCTTCTTCTTTTTTCTTTTTTTATCGTTTTTCTTTTCTTTTCTTTCTCTGCAGGTATTGTAGTTTCTCTCCAGCAGGTGTTTCTGTTTCGGCTTTGGTAAGTTTTGGTTTTTCCTTTTCTTTCTCTGCAAGTGTGATAAGTTTTCCTTGTTTTTTCCTTCTTTTTTTCTCTTCCGACTTTGGTAAGTATTCGTTTTTTCTTTTGTTTCTCTGCAGCTGTGATAAGTTTTCCTTTTTCCTTTTATTTTTTGCCCTTTTTGTCTTTGTGTTGTTAACTTCTCGGTTTTATCTTTTGTTTCTCTGCAGCTGTTGCAGCTTCTCTCTCCGATGTGGTTGTGGTAACTTTGTCTTTTTCTTTTTTCCTTTATTTTTTGCCCTTTTTGTCTTTGTGTTGTTAACTTCTGGGTTTTATCTTTTGTTTCTCTGCAGGTGTTCTCTCCCATGTGTTTCTCTGCAGTTTGGTAAGTTTTCCTTTTTTCTTTTGTTTCTTTGCAGGTGTGATAAGATTTCCTTTTTTCTTTTTTTCCTCTATTTTTGTCCTTTTTGTCTTTGTGTTGTTAAGTTCTCGTTTTTCCTTTTCTTTTTCTGTAGGTGTTGTAGTTTCTCTCCGGCACGCTTGGATTTGTCCATGACCATGCAATCCGTCCCACTCGTGCCTTTAATCCAACGGTTGGGTGCTCCTGAATTAAATCCCGTATCCTCTCGAAGTTTCTACTCTCACGCAACTCACAAAGCTCTCTCTCTCCGTCGGCTTCCTCCCCTTCTCCACGGTTGGTCCTCCTCCTCTTCTTTCCTTTTTCCTTTTCTCTCCGGCTTTGTTAA
Organism: Erythroxylum subrotundum; assembly: GCA_027563845.1. Taxonomy (NCBI): domain Eukaryota; kingdom Viridiplantae; phylum Streptophyta; class Magnoliopsida; order Malpighiales; family Erythroxylaceae; genus Erythroxylum; species Erythroxylum subrotundum. The sequence goes on along the minus strand of JAOQMQ010000005.1, from coordinate 15,483,968 downwards.
CTTCTCCTTTCGTGCAGGTGTTTTTTTGTGTGTATAGATCGCGTTAATCAAGCGATGTCATGATGCCATTCTGATTCATCACGCGGAAATAAAAGACGATATTGAAGCGGTTGAATTCTATAACTCGAACCTGAGTGAGTGTCGACTTGGATATGAGGATATAAACGGGTTGATCAAGACCAGGAAAACATTTGAGAACAATTTCCTTCCTGGATTCAACCGCTTCGTCTTAGTTTTCCCTTCTAAGTTGTTCTTTCGTCTTACTTTTGCCTTTCTTAGGTTTTGTTTCGTCTTACTTTTTATCTGTGTACTATTTTTACATGTCGATTAAATGATTAATAATTAATTCGGTATCTTATATTCATTACAATCTTTATGAAATGCAAACCTTGCTCGAGGTTGAATTTGGAAAGGTTTATGTTATATTAAGCTAATTGTCGTATCAATTAATTAATTAAGTTGCACAACAGCTAAATCAATTCCTGTTTATTGCCTTGGTTTTCGGTTCGTCTTAGTTTTATTGTTTAAAATTATCTTCATCTAAGAAACGCTTTTCTACATTCAACCG
>JAOQMQ010000005.1:15437165-15460541 GCA_027563845.1 Erythroxylum subrotundum | reverse complement strand
GAATCAAGTAAGTGACTTTGATGATGTTTTACTGTTGTTGACTTTGTACATGAATTTATTCATGAGTGGTTTGAGAATTGTAGTTTCGGTGATGAATGAATTAGATGATATGAAATGAAGATTTGGTGAGGTCGTGGTATAGAGTTGATAAAATGATAAGTTTTTGATGAACTGAAAGAGTTGAAATGTGGAAAAAAAATGCATCAGATGAAATAAGAAAGAGAAAAAAATGCAAAAAATGGAATTTGCATGTATGAGGATTGGATTTTTGATGTTTAAGTGTGAACCTTGAATTTTTGAATTATTGTATGTTGATGAGCTAAAATGGAGTTAGAAGAATTGGTTTGAGTGTCATTTGAGTTAATTGATGTGAGAATTAACTTTTGGAAAATTTACAGTAGAGAGATGAAGTAAATATGAAGTTTCGAATTTTTGGTGTTTGAATGGTAAACTTGAATCTAATTTGTTTAGAGATTGTTTTGGGTATAGAAATGTATAATAGATTTTGTAGGAATGTGAAATCTGGGAATAAATAAAAAAAATGGAAGGAGAAGATGAAGTGTTGTTCGGTGAAGAAGAGAAGGAAGCGCGATTGTGCTGAACATTGACAAAGATTAAGAAGCACAATCGTGACTTTACTGTTGGTATTGCGGATCGCAATCGTGCGCTTGCTTTCTAAAAATCAATTGTTTTTGAACGTCTATCATTCAATTTGCTATAACTTCTTCACCGGATATCCAAATGACGTGATTCTTGAACCAAAAGACTCATAACACATTTAGCTACATCTCTACCAAAAAAGTTATGGCCATCGAAAATCATTTGGAAGAGATTGATTGATTGAATTGGAACGAAAATGAAGAACAATTCTGGAACTTCATGACTGGAGTATTATCACTGAACATGCTTCGATATTTTGACAATATCTTGTGTTATAGTTATCCGAATGAAATGATTTTTGATTTGGAGTAAACTAGAGACATAGGGATACAATTTTCTGAAGAGATCAAATTTTAATTCTGTCTCTAGAATTTCAAGTTTTGAATTTAAAATTGATTACAGAATGCTGATTTAGTTTATGAACAGTCCGAAACTTTTGTAGTATAAGTTTTGGAATACTAAACCAAATTGAATGATCTTGGTGTCATTAGAAACTTAATACATTGTAGAACAACTTTCTAAAAGGAAGTGTTGCCTAATTATGTTAGTTCCTTGATCATAATGATCATGCAAAGTTGACCGAAAAGCATGTTATTAGAAAAATCTGAAATGATCAATTGGGTTACAAAATTAGTTTCACACTGTTTTATTATGATCCAAAACCTAAGTATAATGATAATTATGAGAGTTTTGATATATGAATGATATGGTGATATGGATCACAATAAGATACCCGGTATTGTCATTGAACATGCATTGTACATATTTTCTATACATAGATGTGCATAATGGAATACTTATACATTTTTGCAAAAGTGTGATATATGTAAATGTGCTTTGTATGATATAGAGGAACACATTGGACGCTAGTCAGACATTGCCGAACTATCTAGGCAAGTCAACCTAGATGATTTTCCTAGGATTGATTTGATTTGTTTGACTTCCAATTATTGAACTGTTTGTGATTTGTTTATGAATTCCGAACTTTAATAGTCCGAGGAGATTGATATTCGGGTATATATTGGAAGTGTTTTATTTGCATCTGAATTCTGAATTTTGTAAACTCAACAAAAGTTGAATACCGGACTTAGGTCTGACGACTATGAGATTCTGATTGTGCATTATAAACGACTTTTATACACGACATATAATGAATTTAATGCATTGCATAAAATGCATGCTCAGATAAAGGCGTTGTGATCAGAGTAGCCAATTTGATAGAGCTTTAAGCTCAGTATTCCGTACGTAGAGCTTTGCTCCATGACACATAGAGCTTTGCTCCGTGAATTCTATTTCTGACTAAGCCCAATAGGCTAGTATTTGTATCCGCATGTGAAAGGCACTCGGTCACAACAATAATAACAAATCTGGAGTCTCATATGCATCTGTATCTGTATATATATGTTCTAATTCGCAATGATTACATGATGTGCCATGATAATGTGAGTATTTGGATTATTCATGATCTGAATGAATATATGTGAAATATGTGATTTTGGGTATTTGACTTGGGTGAAATCATCAATGATGGTTCACTCATTAATTTCGCAAAACTCATAAAAAATTGCAACGTGGCTTTTCAGGTTTCGAGGAATTATTCAGTTAGGCTAAAGGGAGTATAGTCACTGAGATCAAATATGGATTAAGGGTCGGGATCAGTTTGCACCTGCATATGTCTTCAGTGGTTTTGTTTTTTAATTATGTTCAGCAAGAATTGTACAAAGTGTATATGAATGATTTGGTAATGAAATGACATTATGATTGCAAATGTCTTGTATCTGAAATGGGCCCAAGTGGCTGTTGAATACTAATGTTTGTAATAATTGTAACACTTATGAATGGAAATGTTTTTAAATAAAGTGGGACAATTTGATGAATGATTTTCGCATATGTGTACATTGTTTTAAAGAATCAAAAATTTTGTAATGAATTTTGACTGAATGATTGTTCTAGCTTGCCACCCTTGCAGGGTACATACTCGGATATCACCTTGGATGTCGGGTATGTGTCTTGCGAGAGTAGGGTGTTATATTTTGGTATCAGAGCCCAGATTTAGTATCTTATATGGGAATTTTTCAACATATGTGTCAAGTTACATGCATTTCAATCATGTCATAGCAGGTAGTAGCAACTGATCCTTAGTCTGAGTTGCATTTATATGAGTCACATACATGAGCATTTGTTAAGTATTTGAACTGATGGGAGTAGTGGGAAGAATAATGATCTGTTTGAATGTGAGAAAATGAAATTTTGTGGATATTTAGAAATGGGAAATAGTAAATGGTTGGGTACGACAAATAATGATTCAATGCAATTGTATTGGAGGATGTGTTATTAGATATGACACCAATATTGTACTGTGGTAATATATCCCCGAATGTGATATAGATGTGAATACATTATTGTGGATTGGTTGAGGAAAATAGAGAAATAAGTGGAGATGATGAGATTAAAGTATACAAGTAAAATGAAATGAAAAGCAAAAATTTATTATGATCCTAAGAAAATGAACTTGGAACTGAACTGGTTGTTGATTAATGTGACAAGAGTTATGATTCACTATAAGAATATGTTTGTGGAATTGAGATTGGAATTTCAGGATGATTATGTATCTATAATTTCGAATTGATAGTGAACATCCATATGTATGACGATATAATGGTAACTGTAAGAAGGGATAAAGATAGTGATATATGTGAAAGTTGTCACGGTTAAGTTAATTTGTTATCTTGTGAGCACATATTTAATAATGGGATCACCATGACAAGTGAGCGAATTGAGCACATAAGTATTATATGCGTAGCCCCACGACCAATGATAGGCACAAAAAGAGAAGTATTGACCTAAATCAAATGAGATTAAAGTATCCTGAGCATAAGTTATTAGTTAGTGAATTGTCTTAAATACATCTCTAGATAAGATGTAATGCTTTTGAGTGTATATACCAAGGTATAAAGATTAAATGGATCTATTTAATGCTTCACTGAGCCTTATTATAAGGATATTCTGATCATATAAGTTATATCGTAAATTGATCTTATTGAGATATTATGAATAGTTGAAATTGATCTTTTTGAGGTACTAAGAATATCTGATAAGTAATGATGGGAATAATTGATTGATAAGGATTAGATAAACAATATAGTTGATAGTAGTAAGAAATTTTCTATGGAAGAAAAAAATTAATTACATCGAATAAGGTTAAGTAGATCGGATGGTTTACTTTTAAGAATGAACGAGAATGGAATTAATTAAAAGAAAATATTGTAGTTCTATTCCTAACGAATACTCAAGCATGAGATGTAGAATATGCTACTGAGAGTGTATGCATTTTATTTGATGTAAAGTATCCAACTATGTGATTGGATTCTTAAACTTGAGGTGACACTTTTGCTAATGTGAGGAGAACTTAGACCTACATTACATTATATGCAAATATGTTCAAAGGATACAAATTTGATTTGATGAATGTGTTACCAACACAGGAAGTTAAGTTTGTGAATAAATTGAAATGAGTGGAGAAACTAGTAAGAATGGTTCGACATTGCAATAAGTCAATGTGAAATCAAAGGAAATCATATGAATGGAGAAAATCATTCGAGAAAATAAGTCAATTGAGAAATTGGAAATAACATGAGATAATATTACTTACATTGAGGAATTAATTACTTAAGGAATTACGAGAATTGTTCATAGGTACGTAGAGTTTTGGAAATATTTGTTTGAATTAACAATACCCCCCGACATTATCATGGCATTGAAGAATAACGTGATCCAATTTTTCTTGGATCAAATAGTGACTATGATCATAGATGGTATCTTGAATGTATTCAAATAGTTAAAAAGAATATTTTGATTGCTTAAGAAATCTGCAGTTTAGAATGAGTATGAAATTTTGTCTGTGCATTGAAAGTGAAAGCTATATGTGACATATTTTGTTATTTGATCCATTTCATATAATGCATGTTCAGATAAATGTGTTGTGATCAGAGTAGCCAGTTTAAAAGAGATTTAAGCTCAAAATTCTGCACGTAGATCTTTGCTCCGTAATTTTTGTTTCTGACTGAGCCTAATGGCTAGTATTTGTATCTGTATCTGAAAGGCACTCGATCACGAAAAATAATAACAAGCTTGGAGATTTTGTAAAATAAAATGATGTTTTGCATCAAAAATTAAGATGCACCTTGTTGCAATATAATAAACTGATTTTGTATGCATAGAAACTATTAAAGACTCATGAGTTGAATAGTTGATACATAATTTGAAATTTATTGAAATAGCCTTTGCTTTGAAAGCTTGGAGACACTATTTGTACAGTGAAACATTTCGGATGTATATATAAATATACAAATCAATAAAGTTTGAGGTATTTATTGAGTTTGAAAGAATTTTATACGAGACTGAGACAATGGATAGAAGTATTGAAGGACTATGATTGTAGAAATGAGTACTATCTTGGTAAAACTAATGTACATATCTGATGCTTGAACAGAAAATTCAATAAAGGAATAGCACAAATTCAGATATTATGGTTACTAGATCTAGTGCAATGAAGAGCATAGAATATTGAGTTGACTTTTAGGCAAGTCAAAGTACTATTAGCTAACGAATGTAAAATCAGTTTAGCATGAAAAGATTAGCAAAGCCCAAACTGAGGATTCAGAATTTATGAATCTTATTGAGGAAATTGAAAGTTGATAATGAATCCGAATTTTAAGTTTGAATAGGAAAATAATTCCTTGTGATTGTAATATGAAGTTTGTGTGCACAATTAAGATGATTGAGTAAAAGATTGTTAGAGATAGCACAAATAACAACTTATGCTATACATCCTAGTAGGAATACGATGAAATAATGTTTGATGGTTATAGATGTAAAAATAAGTGACTACATGTATTTGTTGCCAACAGTCTTAACTGTTGGAGATATGCTTAAAGCTTATATTTTGGAGTTCATAGAAACATGAGGTCAATGTTTAGTTTTAATTGACTTTAAGCATAACAATCAATATCACAGTGATATCATTAGAATATCATATAAGGTGTTATACGATAGAAAGAGTCGACCTCCTTTATATTTGGATGAATAAGGCCTAAAAATAGTTTAAGGCCAGAAGTGATAAGAGATGTTCATGATAAGTAAAATTGATGTGTATTAGAAATTAAGTGACTCAAGAAAGACGAATGAATTAGGAGGAGCAACACCGAAGATTTGGAATAAAGTGAGATAGACACATGAGTTAAGTGTATTAACACTAAAGAGATGTGAATTATCAAGCAAAGGATGAATTGTTTCTGAGAGTATCACCTTACGAAGGTGTGCTCAGGATGGAAAAAGTATAAACTAAGCCCAACATAAAATGGTCCACATGAAATTCTTGTAAGAATAGGACCATTAACATATGAGTTTATATTACCAACAAAGACGTCTTAAATGCATAAAGTGTGATAAGAAATAGTGATATGATCTGACCCAGATGTATTGTCGACACATGAAATGAAAACTTGAGTAATCTGAAATATATTGAGGAAATAGACAAGATTGTGTGATATCTGAATAAGTAACTGGAAAACTGATTGATTCCATTGACTATAGTCAAGTGGAAGAAGTTATTTGAATGATGAAGTTAAATGGGAAATGGAAGAAAATATGAGGAAATAATACCCTTGCCTTTCTGATCAATCAGATAAGAATTTTGAGGACAAAATTTCTTTAAGGAGGGAAGAATTGTAACATCCCGTTACCCTTAATAAGACTTGAATAGTGAATATGAGAAATTACTGAGAAATGAGAATCTACAATTCATACTTATGCAAAATATGTCATACACATACACGTGAATAATGAGTTTTGCACATTAATATGACTGTACGTGTATTCATTGACATTTTCTGGATATTTTGAGTTATTAATGCAATTAAAATGTGATTTGGCAATTTTGGTATATTTAGGATATTTTGAAATTTTTGGTGAATTTTTAGAAATTTGGGGTATTTTAGAATAGGAAAAATGTTGAAATGGACCAATTTTAGTCTGGCACGTGGACTGATTAAATATTGACAGATGCCTTAAATGCATGGTGACATGTGGCAGTATGGAACAATGATGTATGTAATACATGCAATATAGCCGCGTAGTCTCGTTTGAGTAAGAAAAGATTATTGTACCTCATTTGTTCTTTACTGGAATCACCAAAACACTCTTCTGGTTATTCATCACCGAATAGCAAATTGTTATTCTTTTTGTGTGACATTGATTCCCTCTCATCGCCGAAATTATTGTTGAATCAAGTAAGTGACTTTGATGATGTTTTATTATTGTTGACTTTGTATATGAATTTATTCATGAGTGGTTTGAGAAGTGTAGTTTCAGTGATGAATAAATTAAATGATATGAAATGAAGATTTGGTGAGGTCGTGATATAGAGTTGATAAAATGATAAGTTTTTGATAAACTAAAAGGGTTGAAATGTGGAAAAAAAGAGCATCAGATGAAAATAAGAAAGAGAAACAAAATGCAAAAAATGGAATTTGCATGTATGAGAATCAGATTTTTGAGGTTTAAGTGTGAACCTTGAATTTTTGAATTGTTGTGTGTTGATGAGTTAAAATGGAGTTAGAAGGAATTGGTTTGAGTGTCATTTGAGTTAACTGATGTGAGAATTAACTTTTGGAAAAATTTACAGTAGAGAGAGGAAGTGAATATGAAGTTTTGGATTTTTGGTGTTTAAATGGTAAACTTGAATCTGATTTGTTTAGAGATTGTTTTGGGTATAGAAATGCATAATAGATGTTGTAGGAATATGAAATCTGGGAATAAATGAAAAAAATGGCAAGGGAAGATGAAGTGTTGTTTGGTGAAGAAGAGAAGGAAGTATGACCGTGCTGAACATTGATAAAGATCGCGATTTCGCTATTGGTATTGCGAATCGCGATCGTGCTTTCTGAAAACCAATTGTTTTTAAACATCTATCATTCAATTTGCTATAACTTCTTCACTCGACATCCAAATAACGTGATTCTTGAACCAAAAGACTCGTAACACATTTATCTACATCTCCACTAAAAAAATTATAGCCATCTAAAATCATTTGGAAGAGGTTGGTTGATTGAATTGGAATGAAAATGAAGAACAATTCTGGAACTTCATGACTGGAGTATTATTACTAAACATGCTTCGGTATTTTGACAATATCTTGTTTTGTAGTTATCCAAATGAAATGATTTTTAATTTGGAGTAAAATACAGACATAGGGATATAAATTGTCTGAAGAGATTGAATTTTAATTTTGTCTCTAGAATTCCAGGTTTTGAATTAAAAATTAATTACAGAATGCTGATTTAGTTTATGAATAGTCCGAAACTTTTGGAGTATAACTTGTGGAATACTTAACCAAAAGGAATGATCTTGGTGTCATTAGAAAATCAAGACACTGAAAAACAACTTTATAGAAGGAAGTGTTGCCTAATTATGTCAATTGCCTTATCATAATGATCATGAAAAGTTGACTCGAAAGTATGTTATTAGAAAAATCTGAAATGATTAATTGAGTTACGAAATTAGTTTCACATTGTTTTATTATGGTCCAAACCCTAAGTACAATGATAATTATGAGAGTTTTGATATATGAATGATATGGTGTTAAGGATCACAATAAGATACCCGGGATTGTCATTGAACATGCATTGTGCATATTTTCTATACATAGATGTGCATAATGGAACACTTATACATTTGTGAAAAAGTGTGACATATGTAAATGTGTTTTGTATGATATAGAGGAGCACATTGGACGCAGTTAGAAATTGTCGAACTATCTAGGCAAGTCAACCTAGATGGTTTTCCTAGGATTGATTTGATTTGTTTGACTTCCAATTATTGAATTGTTTGTTATTTGATTATAAATTCCAGACTTTAATGGTCCGAGGAGATTGATATTCGGGTATGTATTGGAAGTGCTTTATTTGCATATGAATTTTGAATTTTGTATACTCAACGAAAGTTGAATGCCGAACTTAGGTCCAATGACTATGAGATTCTAACTGTGCATTATAATTAACTGCTATATATGGCATATACTGAATTTGATGCATTTCATAAAATGCATGCTCAGATGAAGGTGTTGTAATCAGAGTAGCCAGTTTGATAGAGCTTTAAGCTCAATATGTCGCACATAGAGCTTTGCTCCGTGACACGTAAAACTTTGCTCCATTAATTCTATTTATGACTAATCCCAATGGGCCAGTATTTGCATCCGTATGTGAAAGGCACTCGGTCACAACAATAATAACGAATCTGAATCTGTATATATTTGTTCTGATTCGCGATGATTACATGATGTGCCATGATAATGTGAGTATTTGGATTATTCATGATCTGAATGAATATATGTGAAATATGTGATTTTATGTATTTGACCCAGGTGAAATCATCAATGATGGTTCACTCATTAAGCTCGCAAAACTCATAAAAAATTGCAACGTGACTTTTTTGGTTCTGAGGAATTATTCAGTTAGGCTAAAGGGAGTATAGCCACTGAGATTAGATATGAATTAAGGGTCGGGATCAGTTTGCATCTGTATTTGTCTTCAGTGATTTTGTTTTTGAATTATGTTCCGCAAGAATTGTACAAAGTGTATGTGAATGATTTGATAATGAAATGACATTATGATTGCAAGTGTCTTGTATCTGAAATGGGCCCAAGTGGCTATTGAATACTAATGTTTGTAATAATTGTAACACTTGTGAATGGAAATATTTTTAAATAAAGTGAGCCCGATTTGATTAATGATTTCCGCATATGTGTACATTGTTTTAAAGAAACAAAAATTTTGTAATGAATTTTGACTGAATGACTGTTCTAGCATGCCACCCTTATAGGGTACGTACTCAGATATCACCTTGGATATCGGGTGCGTGTCTTGCGAGAATGAGGTGCTACATTTAGTTTGACATAATCAGTTGAAGAGGAGGAAGATGCATAACTAGTAGAAGCCAAAGATATAGAGAAGTATGAGAGAATTGATGAATAGGAAATATTGGAATCTATATAGAAAATAGAGGTTGTTTAAAGTTTGAGATAGAGAATGAAGTAGTAATGAGAAAATTTTATAATGAAAATAGTCAAAAATTAATAAAATACCAAGAGTTTAAAATTTAAAAGGTTTTCTAAATTTCATAATAAACAAAGAGGTAAGGATTTCAAATATGAAAAATCTTGATGTGATCTTTAGGCTTGACTCTTCTTTTTTTGTAAAAGATTCTTTATGATTTAGGAAGATCCTCACGGTGACATAATTAGGCCTCCTTCTAAATTCCTTTTGGTTTTTAAAATATGTGAAACTACTGGGCTATATTTGGAATTTGTCTTTAAACCTAGTTTATAAAAAACTGGGGGAATTTCTATGTCATATATTTGCTTTACTTAACTAAACATATGCAGGGGGCAATTGTTGATAGTCCTAAAAGAAATTCAGCCCATAAGGGAAAATAGCCTAGAAATGAAAGCCCAGTAAATGTTTAGCTAAAGAATTCATGAGTAGTGAAAAACTAGGAATGTTGGGAGAAATGTGCTAAATTCATGGAAGTCTAAAACACAAGAGCTAAGAAAATGGTAGAAAATAGTTAACAAGAACATGGCTAAGTGAGATAGAAGTTGAGCGGTTACAAGAAGTACATAATGTGGAGGTTAAGGAAATAATGGCATGTAGTTAGTAAATACATGGCCAGGTAGGCTGGGAGTTGAACAGTTATAGGAAGTCCAAAGCATAAACTTAAGGAAATAGTAGCAGGTAGTTAGGTAAAATGTGGGAAATGGATAGTTATAGGAAAAACTACCTAAAGATGGGAGAAGTAAAAATTTACTAGCTCCCAGACAACATAAAAAAAAGAAATTCAATCATAAGAAAATAAAACTAATCTCCATAGAGAAAATTAGCCTGCTATAAAAACATTTAACTATTTTTCAGTGTTCTTTAAATTGTGCATTTATCCTTGTTATTTTTAATTCCCTTTTATAGTTTATGATTCTCTTTTTGCTATAATCAATTGTTTTCTTTACTTCAGACCTTATTTCAATATGTTTTAGTATTTTGGATGCTTAGAACTTCATTTTCTAAGTTTTGTAAAGGCCATCTATATTGTTGATAAGAACTTAGGTACAAATTTTAAGAGAATTCCTCCTTGACATATCCAGATTTCATATTAACACTAATAATTATATAAGTGATAATTTTATAGCCTCACCCAATTATTCTATTTTAAGCAGACTAGTAAGGGCCTACCAACTAATTAGCAAGCTTAACATCCAACAACAACAATCATAGCTACTTTAGGGAAATGGACGTAGAGAAGTAAGGGTCAAGTTCCAAATTACAATGTCCCATTTGGACTTAGAGCTCCAAGGTGTATGTTTTTTTCCTTTACCCTCCAACTAGAATATTGGAGTGTAACTTGCTAAAGTTTTAAGCTTATTAGTTGACAATTGGATAAATGTTAAATTTGGGTTCATGAAATTAAAAACAAAAATAAAATTAAAAAATGGGTTGAAACACAATCTACATTCCAATTATCTCTTAAATCCAACATTCTCGTAAAATCGAAGTTGAATTTGGAAAAGTTTGTTATAAGCCCTAGACATCTTGTAGGCTAGTATCTAAGAGCTTGATAGCTCTACAGAAGGACCTCGAAATTTCAAGCCAGAAAAACTTTAAGCCCATTTTAAAAGATCAAGCCTTATTTTCCTTTAATCTTAAAATCTCTTGCAATTTTATATCCTTTCAAAAGTTTTTAAGCCCAAGATTTCTTTATTTCATTAATCGATCAACCAAAGCTCAACAACAAGTTCCTTTAACCTTACGCCAAAAGCTTGAACTTATGCCCACAAACGCAAAATGGATCGTATAGTCCAAAGTAAGAACAACTTTAAAAACTTAATATACGGGGAAAAGACATAAAACATTTATCTAAGTTAAGAAATTTTAGATAATTTTTTATTTTTTATTGTTTGAAAAAACTCTTTTTTTTAGATTGCTGTTAAAAATAATAAAATACACATAATATAAATATCACACGTAAAATAATCAAATACTTATATAATAATCTAACTCAATTTTTGAATTCAAATCGTACTAATAAATTTGGCCTAAATTTATAATTTATTATAATTATTTTAGATATTTAATTTAATTCAAGCCTAATTAGTTTGAGTTTGATTTAAGAAATTATTATGTAAGTGATATTTGAATAGTCTATATATGATATTCATACCGTAAATATTTTATTGTTATTTTTGAATTGAAGTCTAACATAAAGGATTTTTGTAGAAAATTAAAAATTGAAAATGTTAAAAGTTAAAATTTTTTCCTATAGTTTCTTAAACTGAAAAAATATATCTTTTCACCCTTATGTATTTGTGTGTTTGTAATTTAATCCACGTCCATGAAACTTTCATATTATGGGCTCATTTAGCAAACAACTTATCAACTGATTTTTGCTAATTGACACAAGTTAATTGTTTGACCATCTTAAAAAGTTAATGAATGTGTTTGATGAATAGTTGATTGGTTAGTATATTTAACTCCAACAAGTTGATTTTAAAAAAGCTCCATAAGAAGAGAGTTGTTTTATATCCAGCCAAAAATTAATAAGTAAAAAATCAATTATACCCTCCTTTCATAATTTTTGAATTATGTTAATTATGCTACAGTGATATTATGGATAATTCAAACTAAAAATCACGCATAAATAAAAATTATGCATGTATTTCACCATTATAAAAATTTTTACAATGAAGTAAGTTTTTTAGTTACAAAACTTGGGAGTATGTATTATGCTAGTGACAAAATTTTTTTACTAATGAAATAAGTTTTCTGGATACAAAATAAAAAATATACTACAATGACAAAATTTTTAAGAATGTTCCATTTTTTTATTAAGGTAAAAACTTAATTTTTGTAAAATTAAATATCTAATCATGACCTTATAAATTATTTTTTTAAGTCATGCCCTCATAAGTCATTTTATACTTAAACAACTAATACTAAACAACTAATTTTACCAAACATCTTTAATAAATAGCTAATGTTATCTCTGGCAAAATTAACTGATATAATCAACTGTTTGCTGAATATTGATAGAATCAGTTAATTGTTAATTCAATATGTTAATTGTCAAAAAGGGCCTAAAGGCCTTTCTCGTTATTGTTTATCATCACTTTCATTTGTGGTGCTCTTCAGTCGTCCGATTAAAAATCATTTACCACTCCCTCCTTTTTACCAGTCATCAAATTAAGAATCAACAGTTTCTTTGATTTTCAATAACTACAATTTTTTGCTTGTAACATTTTACTCGGGCGAATAAAAAAAAAGAAACTGATAAACTAAGAAAAAAAAAATGTTATCATCGAGATAACGTCAAAAGTGAAGTGTTGCTATAAAGCAATCTCTACTTCTTGAATGTTTTTTTTTTAACGAGACAATTGCTAATTATTATCTGATATTAGTTCATTAAAAAAATATATTTTAAAATTAATAGAGTTCAAGTTATATAAATTTCTTGAAAATTAAGTATTTAAATTTTTTAATCTTAATAATTAGCTGAATCAAAATTTTTAATTTTAAATAATTAGTTGGTAAAATAATTTATATGGAATATGTAATTTGTAAGTAGTGTATAAACTCTATTGCATATTCAAATTGCTGACACCTTTCCCCAGTTATAAATTTTCCACATATTAAAAGGTTTTATAATATTCTTAAACGAAATTCCGATAATTCTTAATGCATCTACTTCAGCAAATTTTTTTATTCCTGAACAATTTGATGATATGAATTAATTGAGAAAATCGTTCCAACCTCTCAATCTATTCACAATTCATGACCATTTCACAATACCCTAAAGTCAGAATGAAGGAATGACAAGAAATCAAATCACTTGATGCATCCGAGGAATTGGAGACTTAAATCCTCACAACAAAGAAATGAGTCAGGCTTCCAACATGAAGTGTATGATTCCCCAAGGCAATTTTCCTGCCTCCAACCTCATCAACGACAGTCAAGTCCTTGCAAATATCCACTTTAAATCTTACCAGAGCATCTGTTTGACCATTCATATACACCTTCTCAAAACCCACCAAGTGCTTCTGTGGAGAGTTATGAACTGATGGTGGACTAGAAAACAAGAACACTGTATGGCTTCCCCTCATTCTTCCCATATTTTTTACTCTCAAATGAACATCAAATTCTAAGTTTTGACAAGTCTCTTCAACTGCGTTCACTGACTTGCAATTTGATGAGTAACAAATGTGTTGCTCTTCTAAAGGGATAGATACTAGTTGAGGTGCTTTAACCAGCTTGTGGCTGAACTGGGTATAACTTAGTCCATCTCCAAATTTAAATACAGTTTCTCCTGTATAAAATCTGTAGGATCGACCCGGGTAGCCATTAGAAGGATCTGGTCTCATGTTCATGTTTGTCATTGGTACTTTATCTACGTATGCCTGTGGATACCATGTCATTGGCAGTCTTCCACCTTCAACACGATTAATCATAAGCTTAATGAAGCTCAAAATATCCATCATCAAGAAGGAATTTTTGCAATGAGTTATGATGTAATGCAACTACATATCTAGTGGATTTTTAAATTTTCAACGACGTATTTGATTTGAGAAAGGAGCATTCATTTCTACGATAAAACAGTCATTACTTACTTGGATTGTAATAGCCAAAAATAATATCAGCCAATGCAGCTCCTCCAGCTTCACCAGGGTAACCAACCCAGAGAATGCTTGTAATCTTGTCATTCGATTTAGCAAACGAAACGTCCATGCCTCCACCAGACATTATAACAAGAATTACAGGTCCTTTTGAAACATTTGCAACTTCTGTTATCAAAAGTTGCTGTTGTCCTGGAAGAAGAATGTCAACCCTATCAAGACTCTCAGTCTCGATAGATTGATCAGCCCCCACTACGAGTACAGTAGCATCTGCTGTTGCTGCTATACTTTTAGCATCATCTACCTGGGCCGTTGCACATGCTACATTTGAGCATCCAGCCACATATTTTGTTGCAACTGAAGCTGTCAATCCTTGCAAAGGTGATGTGTATTTGCAGGGGGTACCTGAAAATTTGGTACATGGCATTGTTTAGGTGAGAACTATTTTGTATTTAACTCTAACTTCCTAGGCTATACCTTCATAGTTTCCAATCATCGTTTTAGTGACATCAGCGTTTGGTCCAATTACTGCCAAGGATTTGATGGCAGTAGGAGACAGCGGCAAAGAACCTGCTGTGTTCTTGAGCAATACAATCCCTTGCCTAGCAGCTTCACGAGCCAGCTCCTGGTGCTCTTGTGTGCACACATCTTTTGGCCCAAGATTTCCGTACAGCTGCTTGCTGGGATCACCATCAAAGAAACCAAGTCGCATCAGTGTTGCAAAATTGTTTGAGACGGCATTATCAATCGCTGATTCATTGAGAAGTCCTGCTTTTACCGCAGCTTCAGTGTGTTGGCCAAGGAAAGATCCACAATTGAGATCCAACCCTGTCATACCCATTTTTTAAGATATCAAGCTTATGAATCAACAATTGACATCAGAATGTGGAATTACCTGCCAATATGGCTTTAGCTGCAGCTTCTTCAGGTGTTTTGGTATAGTGTTGAGACTTGTAGAATGTGTCAACAGAATCGCAATCGGAGACAATGTATCTGCAGGAAGAGTCAGCATACAAGCATAATTAACATTTGAGAATGTGACACATTATGATGAAACATATTAGAACAATTTGCAATTTGAGACTCTAAAGAATACCCATTTAATTTCCATTGGCCTCTGATAACCCCTGCAAGAAGATCCGGGTCAGCACATGTAGGCTTACCATTAACCTGATTATAAGAACACATGACACTTGCAACATTCCCATCAATAACGCAACTCTTGAATGGTGGCTGAAAGGTATCATCCATGTCTTGCTGTGTTACCTAACTCATTTAAAGCAATATGGTAGAAATGTGATGAGTAGTGGTTACATTTATAATCGTGCAATTTGCAGAACTTAAACGGAAGAGAGCATTTACCACAGCGTTGAAATGGTATCTGTCAGTCCCTTTCCAGTTATCAACATCATAGGCCGTATAATGCTTACAACATGCAGCAACCTTAAGTCGATCAAGGTCCCCATCATCTCTCTGTTGCAGACCTTTAACGTAACCAGCACCATATTTACTTGATAGCAATGGATCCTCTCCTGGAGTTTCCTGACCTCTTCCCCATCTGGGGTCTCGAAAAATGTTTATATTTGGTGACCAAAATGTCAAACCTGCCAATCCCACATTATACATTGCTCTGGCCTCAGTAGAAACCACCTGTTCGTTGTAAATAAATTAATCAACACCGCATCATTTTCAAATTCTCTCTTTTCCCAGCTGGAATCCTTTTATATTTATAATAACACGTTTTTACGAGGACTAGATGTTTTTAGCAGAGATAACCCCATTCCATCAAATAATTCAATAACTTCACGCTTTTTTCTAGCCCTTTGCATATTACAAGCACAGAGACAATATTAGAGACTGAAGAAGAAGGAACAGGAGACCTTTATTCCATTTATTAAAGCACAGTAAAGTGAATGATTATGACAATTTGTAAAGGAAGCAAGAATAACAGAAATGAACCATGCTACCTTTCCGATGGCTTCAAAGAGAGAAGTATTGAATGAAGCCGCAGTTAATATGACCTGAGGAAAGCTGGTGGCTCCAGGCACTACATTGGAGAAACGCGTACCAGGACCAACGTAAGAGACTCCATGTAAAGCCTCAGACCACCATTCATACTTTGGTATCCCAAGTCTACTCACACTACCAGCACCGCTCACCAAGAACAAAATTTTCTCTTGCAACGAAAGCCTACTCACTAGGTCCGCAACTCTCTCACTGAAACCCAAAGACTTGTCACAAAAAGGAAAACTCGCAAAGGTGGCATTTTGGGAAACATCGCAGGCAAAAACAGGAGAAGATTGTGCGAAAACGGAGCTGCAGTTGAAGAAAAAGCAATAGAAGAAGAAAACAAAGACCTTAGGTACTCTGTTTTGGAAAGCAAAGGCCATTGAGAGTAGCGAGACCTTGTGGTAGTTAATAGTTGGGAAAACCAATAGATGGTAATTTTTGTTGGGTAAGCAATAGTTTCGTAGGTGTGTTTTATAGGGGAAGAAGGCTTATATTTTAAGAAGCACACGTTGTTTTCTAGCGGCCCGTGATGGGGTACAGGTTTGTAGGCATTATTTGTAGGTAGATAAGAGTTTGTTTTTTGGAAATTAAGTGGGTTACGAAGAAAACTAGAAGTCCCGTGACATGATCGTATTCATATACAAGATTTTCTATCATTATATGAGAGTATTTTTATTTCTCTTTTTGTCCTTTTTGGATATTAGTTATTGGTGTATTGATATGTGAATAGTAGTTTAGCAACATATGGAGAATCAATGGAGTACTATTCCTTGTATGGGGTAGCTTGATGCCCTAGTTGACACTGGTTCACATCAGTTACCCACGTGAAGGATACGGAGATTGCATCCTCTGTCTCTCTTTCGGCCTTTTGCCTGATTCCTATGCCAAGCGAAGCCAAAATGTATTACTGTACAGGACAGAGAGAGTAGAGCTGCTCTGTGTTGTAAACATTCCGAGTGACTTGTGAAGGCAAGGCTTCACCAAAGTTGAAAAATGTTCATATTTTCATAAGTGTAAAGATGACAATATGGACCTGCATAACTTCAAGATTTTGTGGATCTTACGATCAATTCGCCATGTCTTTAGCTAGAAGCATATACAAAATGGAGTATCCCCAGGTACAATGGCTTCATGTAGTTCGGATTCAAAACTTTAATCCTAGACTTACTCACCTTGTTCTGAATCATTGATTGTTCCTATATATATATATATATATATATATCTGAGGATTTCCATCTTTAAACATCACGTTTTGTTTCTAAATCTCCATTGAGACAAACCTACAACATGCGCAATTTAAGGGTAACCTATTAGTGACTTGAAAGTGTGCTTTACATGAAAGTTACATCTCACTCTTTACTTTATTCATTATATGTCAAAAGGTACATTCATCCATGTCTCACTCTAGTAATAATGACTAAGGTAGCGAGTCTACTAGTTCATTAAGGTCTTCTTCTAAGAATAGGTCTAGGGGATCCTTTGTTGATATTGCAATACATGTTGGAGTAATGGATGTGGATAACTGACCTTTGGTCATAGAGTTAATCCCAAGGAGTATAGATAAGTATAAAGCTAAGAAATATGATAGGATTCTTAGACCTGTTGATTACAAAGATTTGTTGGCCAAGTATAGCGCGCATACCTCTTTACGTTAAGGTCTGATGAGTGACATTAATAAATCACGAAGCTTTTATAAAAATTTGTAACAATTAAGTACTAATTATATATGGAGCAAAGAAGGTTAAAGAAGCTCTCAATGTTCTAATGGTAGATATTTACGTAAGGAGTGAAACTTTACTACTTCAAAATAATGAATTGTAGCCTATAATATTGATTTAACTGAAGCAATAAGCTAAGGATCAAGGTTATAGAGTGCAATCCACATTGGTGACATCTTGTTGTTTGACATTAGTCTTTTTTAGGATTAATATGAGCGAATCATTAGACAATTTAGCGAAGATAGGGATACGTGGGAAAATATGAAGCTATCATAACTAGTCTATCACGTAACTCACTTATAAAGGCAAGAATATATGACTTTAAGGTTTATGATGAGGTTGATAATGCTGCCAATATTTAGGAGAGTTAAACATATGGGGTGATAGCAGAGAAAGAGATGGATGAGGAGGTAGAACGAGGAGATAAAGAGGGGCTAGATTTAGATTAGGCTATAAAAGAGGGTATAAAGAAAGTATAGATAATAAGATGAGTAGTATTAAGATGATGATACCACCTTTTGTAAGTAAGATAGAACCTAATGCCAAATTGGAGTTAGAAAATGTATAAAGTTAGTATTTAATTGTTACAAATCTTTATAAGAGAAAAAGGTTAAACTGACAGTCATAAAGTTTAGTGATTATATTATGGATTAATGGGATCAACAAATTTCATTAGGAGAAAGAACTGAGAACTACTATTAAAATGTGAAAGGAGATAAAAGTGGTGACGATGATGCATTTTGTACCAAGTTCCTATATATAAATCTTTATCAAATGTTTCAAATGTTAACTTAAGACTCCAAGAGTGTGGAGAATCACATGGAGATGTAGATTATCATGGTTAGAGTGATATAGAGAAAGATAGAGATGTAATAATGACTTGTTTCATTAGACGAGTAAATCTAGAAATTACTAATGTTATCAAGCTATACTATTATATGGAGTTAAAGGATGAAATTTACATGGCCATAAAGGTAGAAAGACAACTCAAAAAGAGGCCTATTAATTGCTCTGGCCTTTCTAATATGTGTTCTTCATTACGGAGTAAACTATAGATAAAGAGGATGGCAAGGCTCCAAAGTCTAAATATGAAGTAACTACACCAAAAGTGCAAAAACCAAGTGAAGAGAAAGTTAAGACTGATTGCTCTTCAATAACTAAGAATCAAGACGTCAAATGCTTTAAGCAATGTTATGAAATCATAATAGCATCAATACCAAATTTAATTCTAATATAGTATTGTACTAGTACTGATCAATATCAGGTACCATTTTGGATAATTTCTTAAAGTTATAAAATAGTCTCTGAACTTTTTAAAATTACAAAAATAGTCCAACAATTATATAACTTATAATTTCACATTCAACCCTATCTTCAAAAATCATAATAGTCCCACAATCAAATGCCTAACATCATTTCATAACAAAAGGTGGCGTGCAAGTTGTGACAATGCGACATGTTTGTGATGCAACATGGACAAGATGACAGTTGGGACAATTGGAGGACGACTGATGAGTTGCAATAACAATGACTATTGGGAGAGGAGAATGAGAAAGAGAGAGGTAGCAAAACAATAATAGATGGCAGATAATTAGGTTTTATGGTTCAATTTTTCAAAATTTTCAATTCAGTCCTAAAGATTTCAAATTTTCAATTAATCTGGTAATTGACCGGTATTTCAGTATCAATCAATATCGTTTGGTATAGGTCAATACCATCTAGTATTATAAAATAGTACTAAACAAGAAGGTATCGTATTATTTTCTAACCAGTACAATATGGTACCTACATCCATGGATTCAAATGGTTGAGGAGAGGACATATGATAACTTTACAATATCCCAACAAGAGAGTGATGATATTAAAGGAAACTAAAGAGTATATGTCTAAGAGTGAAGAGGAGGCAGATGGAGATATATCTAATTTGGAAGAAGCTAGTGATAATAAGTATATTGAGAGGCCCAAAGAGGAAAAATTATTGGTCACTAAGAGAGTATTAAGTATGTATGCGAAAGGGGATGATATGAATGAACAATAGGACAATCTCTTTTATGCAAGGTAAACAATCAGGTATCAAGTTTGTAGTATGATCATATTAAAGGGGTGTGCTAATGTATCTAGTGTGGAGTTAGTGAAGAAGTTAGAATTACAAACCATAAAACACCTTAAACTATATAATTTGCAATGGTTGGATGAAAGTGAAAAGTTTAGGGTAACAAAGCAAGTTCTAATTTCTTTCTCAATTTGGAGTTATAAGGATAAGGTGTAATATGATATGGTTCCTATTTAAGCAGGTCACATTCTTTTATAGTATCCTTAGCAATTCAATAGGTGAGTTATACACGATGGTTATAAGAATAGATATTTCTTGACCATAAATAGCAAATCAATTACCCTTACTCTATTATCACAAAAGCAAGTCTATAGAGATTAATGCAAGATTTATGAAAGTAAGCAAGAGAGATTAAAAGGAAAGCAACAAATGTAAATACTTGGAGATAATTCAATCATTTTTAGATAAGGAAAAAATGAGAGATAGACATATAAGAAAAGAATAGGGGATATGAGATAAGTATTATTGGCCAGGTATCAAATACGTTTTGATCTTTTAAATAAAGATGTTGATTTAAGGAAAAAAATTTGAGAATAAGAGAACTGATGAGGATCAAGCATCTACTACTTGGGAGTGGAAATTTGTTGGAGATCAATTAAAGAACGATGGACGGTTATTGACAAAAAGTATAGTAAACAAGGCCAAAGAAACTTTCAATGATCTAATGGTAGATCTTTATGCAATAAGTGAAGCTTTGCTTCTTCAAGAGAATAAATTGAAGCCTATAATATTGATCTAATTGAAGGAGGAATAAGATTACATAATGTAATCAGCAACAGTGACATCTGATGTTTGATATTGGTCTTCCATTGACTTTACAAATTGGAGAAACAAAAGTAATTTAGTGCCGACTCATCCTTGTTTTTATGCATTAAAGTTTCAAAACAAATCCTATATTAATATACTTCTTGGAAAACGCTAAATCGCATAATTAAGAGTTTTAGTTTATTTGAGATTCTATATTTTTGTTTATATAGGGATTTTATTTTCAAAGTTATTAGGTGCTTCCTAATTGGATTATATCAACAATGTACTTTCCTTTTACGATTTTAATTCTTAAGGTATTATGTTTACAAAAAGGTTTTCCTATTGATGTAATTATATAACTTATTTTTATTAGTGATCAATCAAAACCCTTAGAGAGATTTTCTTCGATCTTTTAGAGAAACTCTTATTTTGGTTCTCCAAAATTTTGTGATCTTATCTAACTTGCTAATAATGATCAAATTTACAATCTTATCGCTACCAATCATATCTTTTTCTAAGAGTCTGACAATTCATATCATTCTTTATATTTTTGTATTTGATTTCTTGGATCAAGCTTATCTCGATAAAATGGTCTTATTTCTACTCATATTGATACTAAAATATTCTAGTCATATTTGAGACGGTTATAATAGCATGAGTTTGAAAGGGCATGTTATCCCAAGTTTATTGAGATTAGTTCCTGCTATGACAACTTTAAAAATGAGATGCAACTACCATTTTACAATGTGGTGCATAACATTATCAATGATATAAACTTTTGCCTAACTTAGCTATATCTTCACTATTAAGAAATTATAGCTTGCTTTTTGGTGGCCAATTATCTATATGGCATGGAGTTGTTATCAATATTATTTAAAAACATGCATTAAGTTAGTTCTATAAAGAAGTATTTGAGGTGATATAGTCTAAACTCTAACCCTAAAATGAGACTCTCAATATCCCAAACAATAAGCACAAATAAAAAGAAAGATGTTTGTGTTTCTCAACTTGAAGGATAAGAGTCATTGGAGGTCCAGGTTTATATGGATAGATGTGAACTTGTAATTTAAAAAAATGTTATAAGAGTCATGCAATTTTAGATAGCCAATCAAGAATTTTGTTGGACAAGAGTTTTCTTATACTCTTAAAATTTTCATATTAGATGAGAAAGCTTTCTAATAATAATAACAACAACAACAACATTCCAATAAAAATCTCATTAAGACGCAGGGTTTGAAGAGGTCCAGTAATATATAGTCTTAATCATAACTAATAGAGAGACTGTTTCTGATAGTCCCAGATGAAGAAATAAAAAAAGTTTAATAATTATTTGAAGAAATCAAAAACCAAAAATTTAAACAAATAATTTTATTAAAAATAATTGATAGAATAAATTAGAATTAAAAAATCCAAAATCTAAAATCCAAATAAAAATAAATAATATAGTACAAATACAAATAATACAAATACTAATAAATGATAAATAATAAATTAAAAATTAAAAATAAAAATAGCAAAAAAAAACTAAGGGGAAAATAGTATAGATACACCAGAATCAAAAGAAAGGTTCAAAAGACATGAAAAAAAGAAAAGGACCTCTTTATGTAGGACATTTTACTCGTGTCATAATTCACCAAAGTTTACTATTGAGGGCCAAGTCTTTAGTAAATTTATCAAAGACATATCTTTATTAATCACCTCTTCCTAGTTTTTTTTAGGTTTTTTCTTCTTACAGTATCTAAGTATAATCTTCTTGTCTTCCTTAATTTACCAAAAATATTGGTCACCCTCAATTTATCTCTAACCATTACATTTATGCCCTTATCTCTACTTATAAGGTTATACATCAATGGAGCATCTTCATCTTTGTTATTATCAACTTATGATTATACTCCTATTTTATAGACTAACACTCTACCTCATAGAACATGGTCGACTTAAATGCTAAACGATAAATTTTGCTTTTTACCTTGAGTGATATCTTCTTGTCATATAAAACTCCTGATGTACCCCTTTATTTAAGTCACCTTGATTTGATATGGTGAACTATACATTTATCTATCTTACGATTGCTTTGGATGATGGATTCAAGGCACTTAAAGCAATCTTTCTATGGTATTACTTCAAAATAAATCTTTATCTCCACATTAGATGTTATCCTATGGTGCGAAATGTTACATTTTAAATACTCAATCTTAGTTCTGTTCAATTTAAATCATTTCGACTCTAATATATCACTTTAAAGTTTTAACTTAATATTGACATCTTTCGTTTGATTTACTAAAATAATGTCACCAGCAAACAATATATACCAAGGCATATCTTCTTGGATATTTTTGGTGATAAGTAAGCTCTACTAAAAGTTAGTATTCTTGACAAAAAGACGTTTATGTTAGTTTCCTTGATTAGTTATG
>JAOQMQ010000005.1:15407363-15418797 GCA_027563845.1 Erythroxylum subrotundum | reverse complement strand
TACATTAGCCCATCAAGCATCATCACAAATATTTATTAAATTTCAAGGACACGAATACGTATAAACATATATATGCAGGTCTATATATGACTGTGATCTCTCTCTAACGCCTAAAGCCCAAAGGATCACCTAATCCCATAAAAGAATTGGATTACATTATTGGAGATTTAAATCCCAGCATATAGACTTTAGTGGAAAAACAATTAGACTAAAAGGGTTATGCTTGCTTTTAAGGACGTGGGAACAAAAACTAGAAGACAGTAAAGCCACCGAGTTGAGATTTTGGGAAAGACAACCCACGACCAACTAAAAGGGAAATAGATTGTTTTTTCTTATGTCATGTTTTTGTGGTCATCTGCCTGACTTTATTAGATATTGGTTGATTTTATTAAGGAACCTTAAGCAAAAGGCAGGTTTAAGGTGGCTGATTTAAAATTGTCTTGCGCGCTAGGATATGAATGTAAGAAATGCCATATTCGATCCAAAAGAAGAAATATAGAAATGATCATATTTTACGCCAGCCACGACTATAGAGCTTTAGAGCTTCAAGAAATTTCTGATGCTCTTCTTCTGTCCATTTTTCCCTTTGCTTTGTCATGGTATAAGGTTTTCTCACCACTATGATATATATAATATGGATGCAGGCAATTGAGAAAAATCATGAAATGTCAAGAATCAATTTCAGGAAGCAAGTACATATGAATTGCTTAAGAAAAATACAAATGTTAAATTTTCATTATACAAATCAATCGCTTGAAAAAAAAATTCATTATATAAATCAATTGCTTGAAATTTTTAAGTTAAAAGCTGTTCAAATTTTCATTATATAAACCAATTGCTAGGAATTTTGAAGAATACACAAGGGCCTGATAACTATGATCTACCACTCACGGAAATAAGTCAAGGGACACATTTTGCTGCCATATTTATTTCCCAGTAAAGCTTTATTTCTAATGATAATCACATAGTAAAGAAAAATAGGATAATTAGACATAAGATGGGTACAGTAAGTACCTAAAGAGACATTGGTAGAAAGAGATTTCACAAGATAGGGTGCCTGAAACCGACAGAATGAGCCATTTCTCATTGACCGAAACACAAATTGAGATAGACTTCCCATTTCTGTAACATATAAATATGCAATTAATATATAAACTTATTAACATCACAATCAGTATAATAATACTTTTAGCATTCAATCCTCTGAATTTTTTTGTTTTATTTATTTCAGCAAATGAACCCTGATCATTTTCAAAATCTCTCAGTCTCGTACTTTCAATAGATTACCATCCTAACTTTCCAGTTTATGCCATAGTACCTAAACACTAAAGGAAAAGAATAAAAGATGGAAAGAAAGAGGTCAAACCCTATTCAAGGCAAAAATAGTGAAAAGGATGAGTGTTGGTAGCAAAGTTATGAATACTGTACCAGTTTTGGTATTGATATAATACAACACCGGTATCGATCAATACTATCTACCATTTTGAGTCATTTTTAAAATTATAAAATAATCTCCTAATTTTAAATAATTAAAATTTAGTCTCTTATTACAAAATTCTTCCCCATATTATGTACTTACCATTCTTAGTGTCAACTTTAGCATTCAATAGTTGCTATTCAGCTACCAAAGATCATTTTTAGTCCTATCTTTCTTTCCAGAGTACATAATGATTTCTTATTTTTGCTACAATATGACTTCTATTCACTTGATAAAAGAAACCAGACAGTTGTCATGAACATCGGAATACAGTTACAAACTATTGCTGAAGAAAATGAAACTCAAGATGACAGCTCACAGCTTATGTCCATGGAAAGATGTTAAATAAGTTTAGCTGAAAAGAAAGAATTTATGAGAAATTAGAATACGAAATATAAAAATTACATCTTCAAATTCAATAGATAGGTTTGTGCACAATAATGCATCAGGTGATATAACTCAATGAATTATATAAAGTCAGTCTATTAACAATTCAACATCAATTTATAGTATTAGTCAACATGAGACAAATCAATTTGTTTGGAAATAAACATAATGATTAACATGAATCAATTTGTTAAGCAAAGCAAGGCCAACGCATTAAACAAATCCCATTAGTAAGACTAAAATCAATCCAACTGTAAGGTCCAAACTAAACACTCAATTCTTAAAATACGTAATACAAAAATATGTAAGCAAGAATCTGATCCAGTGATCCTCCAACCAACAACTCAACTTAAAAACATAGTCTTGCTTTAGGATACATATGCTTTTATGCGTTGCCTAATGGATCAAGTATATATTTCAAAAAAAGCAACCTGCTCGAGTATGACTGCAAATGAAAAGAAGAAAATGAAAAAAGAAAAAGTAAAAGAAGAGAGCTACTATGAGTTCAAACCCCAGAAGAACAAGCAGAACCCAGATGCATTTATTCAATCCACGTTCAGATATCAGAAAAGAAGCATGAAAGCAAACACATAGATAGATAGAGAGAGAGAGAGAGGGGAGAGAGAGCACATACCCAAAGAAAAACAAAGATAGATTAGGACTGACGAGAAGAAAAATGAGGACTAAAGGCGGCCGGTGACGGCGAGGGGGAGACTTGAAAATAGGGATTGAAATTTGGTTGTGTGAGACTGAGCTGAGGAGATGAGAGTCGGTACTTGGGTTTGGGGAAATTAATTTTAGGGGTTTTGGCAGTGAACTTTTTCTTAAGAGTATCACCTAATTTTTCAGTGACAACCCACTCATTCACTCTCCCTGCCTCCAGCAGTCCTATAAATGTTGCCTTAGTTCGATGGAGAGACATAACATTCTCAAACAACACCTAGAAAATCAGCAAGTGGAAAGATCTACAGAATGTGACATGTTTATATCAGAAACTATACCTTTTGGATCTATTCGATGGTGATGTTGGTGGGCGGAAGAGAAGGCATCATGGGAATCTTCAGCTGTGGTTGTGGTTGTGGCTGCTGCATCTTGTTTGTCCCAAAAAAAACTTAGCCCTAAATGCCTGAAATAATCCCCAAATTGATAAATCTCAAAACCCAAAAATGAACAGAGTATAGCTTGAACTCAAGTCAGATCATTGACACAATAACATGAAATGACCAGATTATCAAAATAAGCGATTTAACATGCTATAATATAAATCTCAAAGCCAATCCTTAAAAACGAACAACCCATTATCTCGCTTTTGCTGTAACAGACTCGGGGCTTTTGTTCTCTTTGGTGCTTTTCTGTTGAGAATGAGAGAAATGAAGAAATGCCAGTGAAGAAGAAGAAACATCAGAGAAAGAGAAAAGAAAGTGGGAAATAAAAGTGTGAGATAACTTTTAAATATTAAGTAAACAAAAGGCAAAATCAACCGCGATGTTTTATTCAACAAAACATCGCGATTTCTATTTTGTGTCGTTTTAATACAAAAACATCGTAGAAAGTGTTACAAATCTGCGACGTTTTAATAAAACATCGCAAAAAATTCTAACTTTTTGTGATGTTTTTTAAACATCACGAAAAGTCTTTACAATCTGCGACGTTTTATCAATAAAACGTCACGGAATGTATTAATTTCTTGTAGTGTTTGCTCAATAAAACATCGTGGATTGTATTAATTTCTTGTAGTGTTTGCTCATATTTCTTTTGAAACAAATACAACTGTGTGAGACCTTTATTTCATATGCCATTATAAATGCAAGAATCTAAACATCCTTATTTTATCATTTGTAAATGATCTTATGCTATTTTATATGGCTAATATTAACTCAATCAAGCTACTCATGCTCTTTAGAAGAGTTTAATAATCTATAATGGCTCTCAATCAAATATAATAAAAAGCAAATTTATACTCTCAATTGGAAATCTGAAATTAACTAAACAAATCATTAAGATCATAGGCTTTAAACTCTAAAACCACATTTTCAAATAGTTGGCGATACCTATTACTAAAGAGACTCTCCTATAAAGATTACAAACCTTTTTTTATATGTAATTGAAAGGAGAATAGGGAATTATATTAAAAAAATCTATCATATTTTGGGAGACTTTAAGTGATTAATTTAATTTTGAATAAACTTCACATCTACTATAGTTCACATCTATTCCTACCAAATAACATTATAAAAGCAACTGAAAGATTCCTTAAAGACATCCTATAGACAAAGGAAGCAAAAATGCCTCAACAACTAAAATTAAGTATTCAGATATATATGCTCATAAGGAGAAAGGTAGGTTAGGCATAATCCCTATCAAGGCAATAAAAAAGATGATTAAAAATATTATGGAAAATGCTTATGAATAAGTACTCCTTATAGGTAAAATAAATTCACACTCATTTCTTAAATGGAAATAGTATATTGAAAGTAGGTCCAAAATTTAACATATCTGGTTCATTAAATGAATCCTAAGCTTAAGAGACAATATACGCAATAAGCTAAAGTGCATCATAAGGAATCCCAAAAACACTTGGTTTTGGTTTGATAACTAGCATAACCTTAGTCTATTACATAAACTTCCAATTTCAGCTTTCTAAAGTCTAGCATACTAGTAGATACCAAGTATCGGAGTTTATCTAAAGAAACTCATAGCGCTGGCAGTTGACAACTCTATAGGTTTCTTAATCATTGAAGTTAACTTATAAGGGTACAATATTAACTCCAAAAAGGAAGATTCATTCACCTAGTTAAAGCACCATCTAGATCCTTCAACAATAAATTATGCCTGCATATTTTCTTAGAAGACCATCAGATACTAACTTGGACCAAATTGGTATGGTTTTCGAACAACCTTCCTAAGGCCTCTTTCATATTGTGGGTGGCAATAAAATAAAGCTTTAACATTAAGGATATAATTAAATTTGTTATCTCTCTTATACTAGAAGACTTTTACTTATCAAATCTATGCTCAGTAATCTTCATATTGATTGGTTATGTAATCTATATATGCCTCATAAGGTCATCAAGGAAATAGAAAGGCTCTTTAAGAACTTCTTATGGTTAGATAAGTTTCATAATACACATAAAGAAAAAGTTAAAGGTATGCTTCTCTAAAGAGGAAGCAAGGTGTGAGCATCGATTATATCAAAATCATAAATACAATGTTACTAGCAAAGCAGATTTGGAAGCTCTTTGTGGATAAAAAGTCCATTTAGGTAAGATAGATCCACATTTATATATTAAAGATAAGAGTTTCCAAGCTACTAAGTTAAGCATCAAACATTCCTAGACCTAGGACCAACTTCTGAAACTCAGAGATTTTATACATTGAAAATGAAGTTTATTATTAGGAATGGAAAAATTACAAATGTTTTATATGATTATTGGAATGAGCTAGGTCCCTTGCACAACATATAAGTCAAAGCAATCTTAGGCTTCTAATCCCCATAAAAGGTAAGGCAAATTATATTATTGTCAGCAGTGTAATTGTAGGTTTATAAGGTCAAATTCATAATGGCAGATGTCCCTTATTATAGACCTACTATATAAGAAGATAAAGTCATTTGGTTAGGTCACAACTCCCAAAGATTCACAAATTCCTCTTATCTTAAACTGCTGAAGGTATAGAAGCCAAAAACTTTATGATGACATCTAATTTAGTACAGTTGCAACTGTCCTAATGCTTCTTTTATTCCTTAGAAGAATAAATTTAAAACTTTAGAAAATTTTTGTGTCCTATGTAGGAGGAAACCTAAGACTCATAACCATCTTTTATGCAATTGTAATTACTCTATCTATTTTTGGAACTTGATTCTCTCTTTATGTAGATTAAATTTTTATGCAAGTTGTTGGTTTGATTTTGTAAGTTGGGCTACTTAAGTTCACTTTACTCACCATTGTGATCAAAAGGTCTTTAAGCTAGTAATAGGATATGGACATACTCTATTTGGAAGGAAAGAAAATTAAGGATTTTCCAAAATTTGCAAAATTGTTGGCAAGTCTTAACTTTTAGCATGACTGATTGGATAAGATAACACATTCTTGCAAATGGAATCCAATCCTGTATGAGCTCTACTCTACCCACTTCTTAGTATATGAGTTGATGATTATTGTCTTGTTTGGCTAAGTTATTAGTTCTTGTATCCCTAACACCTCTATTTGGTGAGCAGCTAATGTACCTATTTCAACTTTGGCTTGAGATGCAAAGATGGTTTTGGTCTCTCTCTCTTAGTCTATGGGGAGAACTAGTTCTATTCTACATTGATTTAGTATTATGGGGAGAATTAGTATTATTTCATCATTGTAGTTCATCAGAAAGAATATAGTTTAGTTATACTGAAAAAATTTGTACCTCTACTAATATAGAAAATAACAAAAATAAGATGTTATTCAAAAGGAAGAAATTTGTCGAAATATTTTCTTTTATGCATCAAAAGAAGACTAGTGATTCTTAAAAGAACTTTTTAGCAAATGAATACAATTCAAGTTTTATGATCCAATTATTATGAATTACTTATATTCTTTCTTCCATTTCCCTTTTATTTTTTATGTTAAAAATTTTAATTTTAATGCTTTAGACTTGCATTTGGTACTCTCTCCTCTATATCAGCTTTCCCTTTTAATACTCTCTCCTGTATTTCAGCTTTCTCTTTTAATACTCTCACCTGTATTTTACATGTATAAAACCAAAGATGGCACCTCGTTGTTAATTTTCTGATTCTACGGAGTCACAAGTCTGATTCCTAGCCCATTGAACAATTCCATCATAATCTCCTAAATGGTCTAGTCAAGTGTGCATGGGCAGTGGGCTCTAGACGTCTAGCCCGAAATAGACACCCAACATCTTTTGACTAACTGGAAATCCCAGATGTTCTGGCGAACCACTTAGTGCTTACGCGATTTTCTATTTTCTTTTGAATTTATATTATGGATTATTTGGTTATGATAACTCTAGTATAGGAACTAGTTCTTCCGTATGCCTATAAATACTCTTACCACATAACTTTGAACTAGTTAAGGCCTAAATCCTCTTGCACTTACTGAACTATAAGTTTCCTTGTATAGTCTTAGATCCATCGTCTACTTGATGTAGACACGACGAAAAATGAAGAATAAAACGGTAATCGGCAACTTGCAAGTTGGACCGACAAATGATGGTGGTTATATCATTGAATGGGAAGCAAAGACAAGAAGAGTAAAAGCACATGATCGCCAGGTCGGAATTATCCACCAACACGCTTGCTTGTGTAGGTGGTACATCAAGTCTAATTTCTCCAAGTAGGTTAGCTTCCGCAACTCCTCCGTATACTTTCTTGCACATATGATGATGATGGACCGTCAATTTCTACCGAAAGGGCAGGTGTAATTTGTCAATCTATTGTAAATATTTAATTAATCGGTTATGGTTAAATGAAATTGAAACCCCCACTAAATAATGAAATGACGTGCCAACTGCCAACAACCGTTCACATTATAGGCAATGATCATGTTAGATAATCACCTGCTGAATGCCAAGCAAAGCTAAGTCCCATGTGAAGTAGCTATCACTTTTTGGCACTGGAGGCCCTGATTTTCTTTTCAATGCCAGGAAAGCTCCTTCAAACGTACGCCACTGTCATCATTAGGAAACGGAATTTTCTTCCATTTTGTATCCGTCTGCATTCATATTTTGGATAAGACCTTGGTTGAGTTTTAATCAATTATTTAATGGCTTCGATAGAAAAACCCTTTTCTTTAATTTTATCTACATATTTGGGTAAATTATGTAGATGAAATTTATTAGAATAGAGTTGGAATTGATGAATTGAAGTATAAGATCTGATCTGGGTTTTGACCCTCCTAATAATTTTCTTCTTTTATGATTTATAATGACTTTTTTCATGTGAAAATGACAATGGGCAATTACGACCTGCTTATGTCTGATTAGCTAGCAGCCATATGGTACATAAATGATTAACCTTCTGAGTGTATAATTAAAGTACTTCTGGAAGGTTGACAATGGCTAAATTATATTCCTTAGTGTTATCCGAACAAGAATTAATACAATGATTAGTTACATTAATCTATAAAGAGAATTCAATTTGAGATTCCCTTTCGTCGTAACGAGTGATCTTAATTATATTATGCCCCTAAGTTTCCATGTTCTCTCTTACCTCGTTTACAGTTTTTATGACTGTGTGACATTTTTATATTTGGGTCACCTTTTTCTACCGGGTGTTATCTGAAGAGAATAAAGTGACTCTCCTTTTTCATTAAAAAATCAATTTCAAAACGTTATTAAAACGAAAGAAAGATAGTTAAGCTTTCGTGTATCATTTTAATACTTAAGAATGTGTAGTGTCCCAACCAACTGGTTGATTAATTATATATATAGATGACAATTGACAAATGACGGAAATTAAGCCTTTTGGACGCAGCTTTCTTCTCATGAAGCCTTCTGTCTCCGATGTTTTGTACGGCACTCGTGCATTGAAGTATGATAAGATGTTGTTCTCAATCAACCAAGTGTATGACAGTGATAATTGGTTGCAACAAATCTTTCATAATTTACTTTCAGTTTCGCAATTTTAATTTTAATAAATTAATCAAATTCCACTAAAAAATAAAATAGTTGAATGAATAACACAGTATTCATGGCTAGCGTTAAAGAGAACCAACGAAAGAAACGAAGAATCAACATTATATTCGAGTTGTCGTTATGTTTAAAAGAATATTGGGTCAATTGCACTTTTTATATATGGATGAACGTGATGTTTTTGGTCTTTTTTGTTATTATATGATTTTTTTTTTCGAAATTGATTATTGAAACTGTGAGAATGGTATCAAACGAGAATGTCTTTGTTTCCTATTTTATAAATGATAAAATATCCGAAAATAAAAATTGGGATTCTTGTCTTTTTTTTTTTATACTTAAACATGACCTAGACGTCTAGAAGATGCCAAGCTGAATAACGTGGATTGTTTTAAAGCTAATATAAAAGGACCACATCCACAAGAACTGACTTGTCGTCCATTTTCTTGTCTATTTTGATTTAATTTCTCCTACCAATATCACTATTGCCTTCCAAAAATGAAAATGAAATACACCCTCTTTTATGATCATCCAGCTTGTTAATTAGTTAGTAACTATTAGTTGGAATAACCAATATAAAAGTGTTAAGTCAGAATAGATTTTCACCCAAAAAAAAAAAAAAAAACTTTGTTCAGAGTTTGTCTGTCAGAAAGCTTACGGGAAAGCTTACGGCGGGAAAAAATGAATGTACTTTAGCTATTGTCTGATTTTCTCTTGGCCTCATTGTAATATTCGATTAGCAAAAAGGTGACAAACCGACAATTGAGAATCAGGAATCAGGAATGTGTTAGAACTAGTCCAATAATTGTATCAAAGATTATATTATTCAGATAAGACAATGACAACTGCGGTCTTATTGTTTTTATTATATTTTATTATATTTTATTTATATATTTATGTAAACTTATGAATTAGATTTAATAAAATAAAATAATTGGAAAGAAAATTTGAGGTGACCATTTTATTTTATTATAAGCAGAATTTGCGAATATTTTTGAAGGGGCAAAAACAAAAAGACATCTCCACAAACACAAAGCACCCAAGTCCACATCTGAATAGGCATATTCACAATTTCGAGGAAAGGAAAAGCTGCCGCAATAATAATAATAATCATAATAATAATAATAATAATAAATATACCCAAGTATTATCTCTAATTTTTATTCACTGTTCACCGTAAATAGACATAACATTTATAATAAAGCTGAAGATTAATAGGAAGAAAAGGTATTTCTATTAATTTAACATCTGTCATTTGTTACATGTAAATGCCAAATTGTGTACTAATTAATACACCCGAAGAACTGCAATCTTCATTATGGGTGCCTTTCCAAAACTTTGCATACGTACCATATTTGATTAAGACCAGCTAACAGAAGCACCAAAAATATTCTTGCATGGGATGCGCCTACCACTACAGGAATAGGACATGCACTACAGGAGTAGGACATGCACTATTCAGTACCACTAGAAATTATCGGATGAGAAAAAAACGCGTGCATGCTAATCATGTAAACTCAAACTTGCTTACTATGCATAAGCATGAAAGAATTAAATCATGTCCACACGTAACAATTTTGTATATATCAATCTAATTTCAGAATATTCCTAAATGGTTATAAAACAATAAGGAATACCGGTCATGGTGAAACAAATAATTGTGGATCGCAAAACATTTTGGGATGAAGTTGCGTATGATATATATATATATATATAAACAACAGCAAAATTAAGTCTAAAGTGGCATGCCGCCTTTAAAGAGCGCATACTGCTATGTGGGTTAGATTTTTACTCGCTATTGATCAAAAGATTGAATGAAGTCTTAAAGGTGCCGAGCCACTTTACGTTAGTTTCTCTTTGACCCATCTTGAGGCTTACAATACGGGTTCTAGGGTTGTCACCGAGTTTTATCCGGTACAATACAACTACGTAACTTAATCTAAAATGGTGTACCCGCTTGATCCGCTTATAAGGTTTCCTCGAATTAAAAAAAAACTTAATCTAAAATAAATAAGTTAAATTTGAATTGATCAAATTTTATATTACATTTAAATTAGAAAGAGTGGACCTGATTCAAAATGTCCCTTTATGTATAATAGTTGAAAATTTTCTTAATATTGAGTTGAATTGTTATGGTGTGTGAAAATTTCGAAATTGATTAATTTTAACATTAACCTCGTAAAAGTACATTAAACATTACATTAATTGCCTAATAGTATTTTAAGCTTTACACTACTTAATTTATTCCCTTTTTTTAATGTTGTTGGAACAAAAAAAAGTAAATGCATTGTTAATTCTTAAAATTGGAACTTAAAAATTAAAAAATACTTAATTGAAAATAGAGTACAATCTTTGGAGATTACAGAGCAAGAGAAAGAAAGATGATAATTGAATTAAAAGACCAAATAATGTTCAAGACTTGATTTGGTAATAAATTGAAATGCTTGAAATTTATTTATTTATTGTTAAATATTAAAATGGTATCATCCAGCTTGTTAATTAATTAGTAACTATTAGTTCGAATAACCAATATAAAAGTGCTAGTAAGAATATATTTTCACATAAAAAGAAAGAAAGAAAGAAAGGGAGCAACTTTGTTTAGAGTTTGTCTGTCAGAAAGCTTATGGGAGAGCTTACGGGAAAAAAATAGTGTACTTATAGTTATTGTCTGATTTTCTCTTGGCCTCATTGTAATATTCGATTAGCAAAAAGGTGACAAACCGGCAATTGAGAATCACGAATAAGGATAGTGTTAGAACCAGTGCTGTTAATTTCGTACCGTACCGGTTGGTACCGTTTTGGCCGAAAACTGGTACCAGTATAAGTGTAGGTGGTACTGGTAAAAAATACCGGCCGTTACTGAAAATTTTAAAAAATTGAAGAACTTTTTTGCAAAATTTTTAAAATTTTCCTCCCTCCCTCCTACCTCTCCTCACCCCCCCCTCCTCCGCC
>JAOQMQ010000005.1:15380025-15391454 GCA_027563845.1 Erythroxylum subrotundum | reverse complement strand
AAATGGCCATATGGAAATTTTGTAAATTGCATTGTATGTTTGGAAAGGGCTTATGCCCTATTTGATTATTGACTTCCACATATTATGTTTGTGTTTTTTTATAAAAAAAAGTATACTGATTTCCGAGCGATTGAGTGTTTAGCACGTCACCCTCGCGAGGCATGGACTCGGATATCACCATCGATGTCGGGTTCGGGTCATTACGGGAGTAGGGTGTTACATGAATCCATTAGGAAAGCCAAGGCATTCAAGGCTGCATAGAGTAAAATTCCAATTAAGAGTATCAAAAGGTTTTGAGAAGTCCATTTTGATTGCACAATTCTTAATGGATCTACTTATCTCATAATCTATTAACAATTCCATAATCAATAAAATGTTATTAGAAATGGATCTACCCGAAATGAAGGCTTCTTAGGATTGGTGGATGCTATGCTTCAAGATTCCATTCAGTCTTTTAGCTAAAAGCTTGGAAAGCACTTTGTAAACAGTGTTGCAGTAAAAAAATGGGACAAAAATCCTTAGGTTATTTGCATTGGGGAGTTTTGGAACTAGACAAAAGTGCATAGTTAACTTCATTCAGCATTTTTCCAGAAGACATAAATTCTTGAATAACATACACCAAAAGAATACCAATGATATCCCTAGTAGCTTTGAAGAAGAGGGCTTTGTAACCATCCGGACTTAGAGCTTTCTTTGGGTCTAAACTAAGTAAGGTATTTTTGACTTCCAAGTAAGAGGAAGGTTTCTGTAAATCTTCTAGTAAATCCTCATTAATAGAAATTGGTTAACCAATCATTCCCTCTATGTCTTGCAGTTTAGCTACCTTGGAGAATTGGATCCTAGGATCTTCTTGTAGTAATTAGCTACCATCCCTTCAATTGAATTTTTCTATAACAGTTGATTCTCATCATCAAGTAAACAATTGATTTTGTTGGACTTTCTTCTAGCAAGAGTAGAATTTTGAAAGAACCTGGTGTTGGAATCATCTTCTTTCAATCAATTTAATATGGCTTTTTGTAAAAGAAGGGAATTATGATCAAATAGGGCTTTGTTATACTCGTTTAGTATCCCAAGTTCCCTCATTTTTAGCTCTTGATTATTAGGATTCTCGTAGCGATCCTCCTGGACATTTTGTAGCTCTTCCTTGGCAATGTGTAATCTTTAATTATATTATTATTGTTATCATTATTATTACCCTTTATTTTATTTTTACTTTTATTATTTTAATATGTATTTTTATTTTTTATTTTATTTTATTTTATTTTTATATTTTATATTGCATATATTCTATGTATTTTTTATTCTTTTATTGTAGTTTTTTTTTCTACATTAGCTCTAAAAAAATTATTTCTTTTTATCTTTTTATCTTTGATCTTTTTTCTTCTTTTTGTGGGTCTATCATAAATAAAATCTCTACAAGTTACAATAAGACTGCATATTTTTTAACGTCTCCAACTCCACATCTCGGTGAGACTTTTCCCAAGATATTGTTATTGTTATAGTTAATGCTAAATTTTAACATATTAAAAAAATATTTGCAACCAATTTCATTAACAATACTAAAATTAATTTATCTATTGGAAATAGTAAAAATAGGTAGACGCTTCACTAAATGCCTCTTACTTTAGCTTGCTTATGAAATATAATCTTCAAGTTATAGAATATTATGAAATCGAAGTTAGATGACAGGGTTAATCGAATTATTACAAGACTATATTTAAGAAATAGTATCCCAACTACCTTTTAGTTTTATCTACGACATAAAAGAAAAAAGAAACAGTTAATTAGAGGAAAGAATTAGTTTTAAAATTTATTGTTTTTAAAATCTGACCAAAAATTAATCCAAAAAATTAAGTTTTAAAAGATTCAATAAATATGAGAATGTAATAAAAATTAACTAAAAATTAAATTAAAATTTTAAATTATGATTAAAAAAGCATCTTTATCCTTCAAAACATTTGATATTTAATTGACAAAAATATTGTTAAATGAAAATTATTTAATTTATTTTAATTTATAAAAGCTCATTAATTTATAAAAAATTGACTAGTTAATTAATAAATTATTCAACTTTTAATAAAAATTATTAAAATAAATCAAATCAAAAAAATTAAAAACCAAAGTAAAAAAATATATTAGGATTTTTACAATTGAATTAATTGAACAAGTTGAATTTTTCAATCATTTCCCGTAATTGTCCTCTTGAAACCCAAAAATTTATTCTTTTCGTACAATCAAAATTATCAAAATTCTATCGTAATAAAAATATAAATCTTGTTTTGTTCTGAAAATAAGAATAAACACCAACTATTACTCTAGCTGAATAGAAACAATCTTATAAAAGATGCGAACCAGACGCAGTCCATTTTCATCTATGATTAAAAGATAAAACAAAAATAGATAACCATTAAAATTATTAATTTAATATACATCAGTAGACCGTCTCTACTTGCAAAATACAAAACTTGAACTATTTTCAAATCATCTCAAAACGCCAGATTATTAAAGTTAGCAAACTCTTGCGTATTGAAGGTCATACCTTTCTCAAATGAAATCTTCATACATTTCAGAGAATAATCTGCTGATACACAGCATGAATTGATTGTCAAAAGTCGTATACATCCAAAATTGTTCCACAAGAAATTGAAGACGCAGATTCCGTCTCCTCAATTAGTTGGTTTTCATCTTTCTTCTCCCAAAATACCATGGAGTTCTTTGTCTCCTTTCTTAGCTGATTATCATCTTAGTGAAAAACGATGCTTTTTCGGGAAAATACTCCAACAATTCATCTTTGGTTACCCAAATGAAGTCCTCACAGTTGCCAATCTTAAACTTGTTTGTTCCAATCACCTGGGACTTAAAGAAGAACCTCTAGGAAAGGAGAGAGAAAGAAGAATAAAGAAGGGAACAAAACATAGTAATCAGAGGAGGAAATGGCAGAAAGAAACAACTATCATCAGCAATACTATCTAAATGTAAACTCATCACTTTGGGCACTCCAGTTATTCATCATTTACAGCAGAACATTTTGAAATTCAAATTGAGGTTATTTTAATCATAAATGTTCATGTTAAACATCCAATACTTTCCAAACAATAGCTTACAGCTATACAACGTTATATTGTTCTGCTCGAAATCATACCTTGTAGCCAGAGTCTTGGGCAATATTATTTGGTTGGACGACCATATGACCCATAGGAGCATTTCCCACAAAATATGTATGCGAAAGGTCCCCTAAGACAGAATTCAAGGCAGACTCTGCACACTATAAAAGTTTGGTTTTCTGTGAAATTAAGAAGGAATGATGAAATAGACATCAAAAGGACATATTTACCTTGCGCATGGTGTCCTCAGACTCGTAGACCTTTTCTGGAAAGTGCCAGACTGGGTGTCCACTTTGAGACCCATATGGATTTCCATAAAGAAGAAGGTATAGTCTTCTGTCAAGCGCCCTAAGTAACGATCTAAAGCACACAAATCCAAAGATCATTAAACTAAGGTCCTCTATATGAAATTTTTAACATGTTCTTGCAAAGGAACAGCATTGAACTAGGGGAAAACAGACATCCAGATCCTTTCCCACAAATTTTTGGTTAGACATGCCTGCTCTCATGTCCAAGAAGAAAGCTAATTGGGCAACAAATAATGAACCTGTTCATGAGATGCTTGCCACAACATAAAGAACTTATTTTGTAGAATCTAAACTGAGAAACTACTATGCTCTTGAGTGCAAGAAAAAAAAAAAAGTAAAATACATCATAAGGAGGCTCTACTGAACTCTGTCATGAAGAAGCAGCATATGATGAAATTGCTCACACATGCTTGCCACCGTAAAGAATTTAAATTAATCTCTTAGAAACTATTATGCTCTACAATTAGAAAAACTTGCTAATTATACTA
Source organism: Erythroxylum subrotundum (assembly GCA_027563845.1). NCBI lineage: Eukaryota > Viridiplantae > Streptophyta > Magnoliopsida > Malpighiales > Erythroxylaceae > Erythroxylum > Erythroxylum subrotundum. The sequence goes on along the minus strand of JAOQMQ010000005.1, from coordinate 15,387,554 downwards.
TAATGAGGCTTTTTATTGAAACACCTGGAAAAAAAAAATGCTGTCATGCCCAAGCAGGAGCTAAAATAAAGCCCCTTACACTAGCTTGACCTTCATTTGCATTGCAATATGTTCATATGTGCGTTGTTACAACTTTCCAATATAAGGGAAGAATCAAAACTTTTTATTTAATACAATCAACAAATTTGGTTGAGTGCAATCAATGAAAATCAGCAGGGCTGTCAATATACCAAATTCCTAACAGTGCAAATTTAGTCAAAACACCTTCAAAGGAGTTCTGACAGCAAAAGAAACAGAATCTCTTCTTACTTTTTATCATTAGTTTTGTCAGCTTCTGTGATCCGTGGAGCTGGCTCATAGTCAATATGGTAGTCACCTTTTCCCCTGTTTGTACGAGCAGAAAAAAAAACCTAAATATGATATCTCCAAAATGTTATCTGTAGTTTCTTATTCGCTATTGTATTATCTGAGTAAGAGATACCTCAATGATTTGCATTCCTGTCAGTGCATCATAGTATTAGCATCCAGCAAAATTAAAAAAAGCCTAGATCAGACTTCAGAACTTATCCCAGCACATAATTTTAGTAAGCATCGTAGCGTAATAAACCTAATAAACCTAACTTACAAGATTTACAACAATATGATAAATGAACTAATTGTATGCCAAAACTATTATTCCATTGCCAGCTCTGTCTATCAGTTAAGTTAGAGCATTGGCTTTTATGTCAGTTAATTCTCAATCAAGTGCCAACAGACTGTATATAATTCAAATTAACTGCATGACTATAACCATTGTTTAGTCCTATTTAAATCCTATATGTGAGCAGCAGAAAACAGAAGGGCAACAAACATTACATGTCAAATACGCACTGCAAAGCTTAGATATGTAGATTCTTATGCTATGTCTCCAGTAACAGTGTCTTGAAGATCAAAATGTCAATAATGCTACACTCGGAAGTTGTTCAGCACAGGTAACGCAATATCCACAAGATTGGGATAACGGCCAAAAAATTTTGCCTCGATTTTTGGCACATCAGGTAGAAACTTTAGACGGTAGGAACGTCGCCTCCAAAGACGCAGTTTATGGAATAATGCGCAAAATCAAAATCAGTACACTCATAGTAAAAGTTAAAGAGAAAGTACCTGGCGTTAGACTTGTTTAAGAATTCATCTGGGTATCTGCGTCGGTATTGCTGACGCCACCGAAACCTAAGAACCACCAAACGACATCAACAACAATCTGCCCAGAAGGAATTGAAAACAAAAACAATTCATCTATATCCTTTCCCCTAAACTGCTATAGAAACCCGAAAGCGAAGGAAAACAAATCTCCAAATACAAAAATTCTCTCACTGGCCACTACAACTCATTTATATCTGGAGAATTAAAAACAAAAATGCTGAGAAGAGAACTGACGAGAACTCCTGAAAGGCATAAACAACGGGGTCGATTTTAGGAATAACGACAGGTAATCTCTCGAACACAACGGAAGCTACAAGACTCTCTGGTTTCGTACAAAATCCTTTTCGGGTCGACAGTAGAGGTTGAAACAAGGATATTAACGATCTTCGCATTGTGTTACAGTAGATCTAGAGAGAAACAGTGCAATGTGCAGATAGGGAGAAATCGAAACCCCTTCTTAAACCCTTCGCGTAAGTATATGTTGAGAAGAACATGACATAGACAAACAAAAAGAGTATAACATCACTGAAAAGCAGTCATAGCTGGCCTAGGCAGGGGTTAGGGCTGGACTGGACATAAATAAGTGATGTTTGGGGCTCCAGTATTGTTTTTTTTTTTTTTTTTTGGGCTCCAGTATTGCTTTGCGGGATGAATACCGCCCACTTAACAAAGTAAAGGCTGTAAATGATTCATCGAAGAGGTGCATACAAATTGACATTACTACTATTCGTTTCCCATCAAGCCTGCACGATCTTGTAATTGTATAACATACAAGATTTTACAAGGAAAATTAACTCCTCCAATTTTAATATCAAGGTCATCAGAGAATGTAATACAGTCATGAAAAAAAAAATATAAAGCGTATTCTATTAATTTAATGAATTGTATAAAATTGTATGATATTATTAAAATTAAGATATTATTTTGACTTTTTTCTTAAATCTATAAAAATTGAGAAACAAAACTTCTTAATAACACTAATTTTGAATTGTTTATATTGTCAAATATTTTCAATCACTAAACCAGTCAGGATAAAGGCAACCTCTTCAATCACTACGTACATTATCCTAAATTAACACATTTTAAATTATTCACTAGGATCATATGTTGATTAAAAATAGGAGTTTAGGTAGTTGACAATGAATATAATTATTGTGGGAAATTGGAGCAACGTGCACAGCAAAATAATTATGAAACTATATTATGTGATTTCCCGAATTCAAGATAAATTTTAAAAAATGATTAGCACTTAAAATATAATAAAGAATGATCATATTTCGTACCTTATTTCAAAGCTTTATCTTTTTTCTTTTTATTTCTCTTGAACCATTTATGAATCAACTCATCTCAATTATTATAGCTCCACAATGTTTGAACCTCTAACAATATCCACAAAACATCTTAAAAGAACTTTACAACTATCGTAGACAGGGTTAGGCAAGAAGTGATAGATCTTCTAGAGTCTAAGCCTATTTATAATAGGTTTTAGACATTCTAGTAATTTAATTAGAATTAATTCTAATTAAATACTAATTATGTCTATATAAAATCGAATATCAAGCATCTCATATCTCATCACTTGGTACCGCCCGGTACCGCAGGTATTTAAAATACCAACCGTATACTAGCCGGTACCGTAAGTTTTACATAAATGAAGGACTAAATTGCAAAAAAAAAAAAAAAACATCCCCCCTCCTACTGACTCAATGGTCTTTTTCTTTCTCTCCCGTTTTTTCTCTCACATCTCACTCACTCACTCTCATTCAAGCACTACTTCGACGACCCTCCCTCTCTTCTCCGGCAATGCCACAGTCGCACCACTGGCGGCCCTCCCTCCCTTTGCTCTCTCCTTCTCTCACTTTTTTATCTCTCTTACACATTTCACTCTCTCTCTTGACCACCACACCTGTGGCTCGACCACCACCATCGATGCCATCAAACCACCACTGACACCCTACTAGCCCACCCATTACTCTTGGAGTCTTGGGTCTCCTCCTTTACGCCAGATCTGAAATAGACCCAGATCTATTTCTAACCCGACTCGACCCGTTGAAATTGTTGTTAAATTTTGAAATAATTTGGTGTGTGTTTATGACTTTATATATGTTTTGTGAATTGTGAATGGAATTGTTAGTGTATTTTGTGAATTATGAATGGAATTTGTTAACTTATTATTGCGTTGCTTGTTGTGTGGAATGGAACTGGAAAATGGAAATTGATTTATCGAAGTTGTTTGCTTTCATCCATGAAAAGAGCACCGGTTTAATTCAGTCAGCACTAAGTTTTTTTGTTTTTTATCATATAATATGTTGTTGTAGGATAGACATAAGGTTACTAATATAGAGTTGAATCACTTGACATAAATTTTTTTAAAATTGGCATGCTAAATAATGTGACATATTCAAATTTATATCTTATGTTTATAAGATAATTATATCTTTATTTATACAAGATTAAAATATTTAATATAATTACTTTTACAATTAAGTTATAAAGTTTAAGCCATTTAAAATAATAGACTTAAAATTAATAATAAAAAGTCAGAATCTAAACAAATTTTAGTAAAACATGATTCACATCAACTTTGTTTGTTGCCTAATAAAATTATAAGTTTACAAAAAGGTAACGTTATATGCATTGAATAAAACATTTTAATTATGATTAAACAAATTTTTTAATAGCTCTTTCTTATACTTTAGAGTTATTGGTAGGAAGGTGAAGATGTGTGAATTTACCAAGATTACATAGATCGAATCTATGGTTTGACTTTCAATTATTAGCTTGTCAAATATTTTAAATTACATAATTAATGTGTTAACTATATAATTGTTACAAGTTTATTTAAAGTATTGACTACAAATTTTGAAATTGTTATGATGAAAATTGTTTATGTATGCTTTGTAATGGTTGAATTGAAGTTGATGAAAATTGTTGGAAATAGAAATTGTTTATGTATGTTTTGTGATTGTTGGAAATGGATATTGTTTATGTGTATTTTGTGATGTTTGAAAACTTTGAATTGAAATTGTTGGAAATGGAATTGTTGGAAGTGGAAATTATTTATGTATGCTTTATAATGTTTGAAACTTTGAATTGAAATAGTTCGAAATTGTTAAAATTGGAAATTGTTAGAAATGAAAATTGTTTATATATGTTTTGTAATGGTTGAATTGAAATTGTTGGAAAATGTTAGAAATGACATTGTTGGAATTTGGAAATAGAAATTGTTTATGTATATTTTGTGATGTTTGAAACTTTGAATTGAAATTGTTCGAAATGGAATTGTTGGAAATTATTGGAAATGGAAAATATTGGAAATGGAAATTGTTTATATATGTTTTGTAACGGTTGAATTGAAATTGTTAGAAAATGTTATAAATGAAATTGTTGGAAATTGTTTATGTATATTTTGTGATGTTTGAAACTTTGAGTTGAAATTGTTCAAAATTGTTGGAAATTGTCGAAAGTGGAAATTGTCAGAAATGAAAATTGTTTATATATGTTTTGTAATGGTTGAATTGAAATTGTTGGAAAATATTATAAATAAAATTGTTGGAAATTGGAAATATAAATTGTTTATGTATGTTTTGTAATGTTTGAAACTTTGAATTGAAATTGTTCGAAATTGTTGGAAATTATTGAAAATAGAAATTGTTTATGTATTTTTTGTGATGTTTGAATTGAAATTATTTGAAATTGTTGGAAATGGAAATTCTTTATGTATGTTTTGTGATTGTTAGAAATGGAAATTGTTTGTATATATTTTATGTAATTATGTATGTTGGGTAATTGAATTGTTAGTTTTTGACTTATAATGAATTGTGTTCGATGAAGTTATATATTTTTTATTTTGATATATGCATTCATTTATTTTTACAAATAAATTGAAGGAAGTTCATGTATTCCTGATCAACTACTTCAGGAAAATATAATGATCCAACTTAGGCTCATGCTGCATTGGTCCCTGATATGAGGAACCATACTATTTGCTTGCTTTGTAACAAGCATTTGAAAGATAGAAGGATCACCCGATTAAAAAAGTATTTAGCTGGGGTTAAAGGGGATGCAGACCCCTATAAACAAGTAAGTCATAATGTGAAGTGGCAATTGAAAACTTTGCTTGAAGAATACTAACACGAGAAAGATAGAAGGGGCAGATCAAATTATCAAATTGGTAGTAAAAGTTTGTTTGCAGGTTTTCGTGATGATTGTGGAAATATTGAAGGTAGTAGTAGTAGTGGTAGTGGTAGTGATAGTGTTCCATCCCAGACCTAAGAAAAAGTGAATATTACACCTAGACCTAATGTGAGGAAAAGAAGAAGGCAGATGATTAGTTTTTTTACACCACGAACAACTCCTAAAGCCCAACCTGCAATTCGTAGTGCAATGCAATCAAGAGATGTAGCTCACAATGTAGATATGGCAGTAGCTAGATGATGGTATAATACAGGTTCATCATTCAATACTTCCCAGTCTTACTATTATCAGTCTATGGTGGATGTTATAGCTTCTTTTTGTCTAGGATATAAACTTTTGAGTTGCTCAATTTTTGAAATTAAAAGTTATTTGGAAAAAAAAAGAAAAGTGAATTGAGCTACTTATGGGTGTTCAATCATGTGTGATGGTTAGATAAATAAGAGACAAGAGTCTATTAATAATTTTTTCTTTATTTTGCAAATGACTCAAAGTTTTTGAAGTCTATTGATGCATCTGACCTTATTAGAAATATTGATACTTTATTTGAGATATTCGATGAAGTTGTGAATCAAATAGGGCCAGAAAATATTGTTCAGTTCATTACTGACAATGATTCCATTTATAAAGCGACAGGAGGAAGATTACAGAATAAGTATAATTCTTTTTTTGGCTCCTTGTGTTGCACATTGCATTGACCTAATACTGGAGAATATAGGATATCCTAGGTAGTTTTCTATTATTGACGAAACTATACAGAAAGCTAGAAAGGTTACCAAGTTCATCTATAGTCGTGCATGGGTGTTGAATTTAATGAGAAAGGAATTTATCAATGATAGGAATTTATGCCGTCCTATTGTGACAAGATTTGCAACGAATTTCTTATCACTTCAGTCTTTTGTTACGATGAAGAAAGAGTTAAGACAAATATTTACAAGTAATAAGTGGGTTGCATCTCAGCATATTAGGTCTAATGTTGTATTGGAGGTTTCCAAAATTATACTGAAAGATAGAGAATTTTGGTCTCAATGACAATTTGTTATCCAAGTTTATACGCCTTTGGTGAGGTACTTCACTTCGTGATAATAAAGAAAGGCAACAATGGGATTTTTTTTGATACCATGGAAAGGGCGAAAGAAGCAATCAAGGCCAATTTGAAACATAGGTCTTCTTTGTACACATCGTATCTTGAAATCATCAATGAGAGATGAGAAAAGTAATTTTCTTCTTCGTTTTTGGCAATTGGGGTGTTTTTAAATCCTAATGTCTATTTTAGACCAAATTTTATAAAGAAAGCTGAAGTTAGTAGATGAATGTTATTCACTATTACAACAATTGTTGGCCATGAAATGATGTAAGATCTTTTGAGCTCACAAATAGAGCTTTATAAGCAGTTTTCTAGAGATTTTGGAATATCGATTGCTATTCGACAAAGAGAAAACTTTCTCCAAGTATTAGCGGTTTCCTTTTTCTTATTTATTGAAAATTAGTTATTACTTTATTTTGTTTATAATGTTACTTTTTTTATCTTACGACTTACAGTTTTTTAATGGGATCAATTCAAAAGTGGTGTTCCAGAATTGCAAAGATTTGCAATTTGGATTTTAAGTTAATGTGTGAGTGCAACAAATTGTGAACGAAACTGAAGCACATTTAAATTCATCCATTCTAAGAAAAGGAATAGATTGGAGCACAAGAGATTGAATGACTTGATTTTCGTTCATTACAATTGAAAGTTTCAGGAAATGTATGTTATTAATATTATTAATTTCTATATAATTTTTTATAATTTTTTAATAATTAAAATTTATTGTTTACTAGGACTTTTAATAGCACAAGTAGTTTAATAGATCCAATTTCTATTGATAATATCGATCTTTTGACATATTGGGTTTCTGATGAACCAAGTTTGGTAGATGTAGATGACTTGGAAGATAATCTTGGATGGGAAAGTATTAACATGTCATTTGGTGCATTGAATTTGAATGATGATGAGACTCTTTTCAATGATGATGCTTTTGCACCAAAGGATAACTATGGCTAGTGCAGTTATAGCAGGTATCCTCCTGTAGACGATTAAATGAAGTTCCAGGTTTTTGTTTTTCCTCTTCTTTTAATTTTACTTATATTTGATGTATATCTTAATTTATATA
>JAOQMQ010000005.1:15339462-15354637 GCA_027563845.1 Erythroxylum subrotundum | reverse complement strand
CCGATCTAATTTATATATTTTAAAAATATATTTTAAATTTAATTATATTTATTGATAATTATTAAATTAATTTTATAAATTAAATTAAAATTGTGATTATTATTTATTATTATGATCTTTGGAGATAGGGTTAAAAATATAAAGTACAACTGTACAATATGACAATAGACTATTTTGTAATTTTTAGAAAAATTCAAGGACTATTTAATAAATTTAAAAAATTACCCGAAATGGTACCCGATATTAACCAGTACTGGTACAGTACTGTACCAGAATCCAATCCGATATCAAGTCTGGTACGATATTCGTAACATTGATCATGGCTGAGCTTTGCATGAAAAGAGACAACAATTAAATAATTGGGAGGCGAAATCATCATGATGCAAGTAAAGAGTTGTGGCCGAAATGTTTAAGCAAGTTAAGAGGGGCTTACTTCTTTCTTAAGCTTTTCATATAATTTGACCAACATTTTGGTCCAATAAAATGATTGCTTGTATAAGTAAAACTTTATTATTTTATTTTTTTATTGCCTACAAAAGAGTAATGAAGCCTTAGATTATTCGTGTTTTTGGGATTGAATTAACATTCTCCTCTTCTCTCTCTCTCTCTCTCTCTCTCTCTTATGTGTGAGTGTGTTGTGACATTAAGATATCAAATTGATATTAGAGCTAGTTAAGTCCAGCTCAAGTTTTAAAGCGATTTGTGAAGAAAAAAAATAGATAGAGTGTTCTTATACTTATAACAGAGTGGTTCATTTAAAAGTGAGAGATGTCAACCAGTTATAATATTTTGTGGTCAGGTCTCAAATTAGATAGTAAACTTGATTATAATTATTGAGAGATTTTAATGTCTACCTACCTTAAGGCTCAAAATATTTGGAGTCTTGTTGATCTAGGTTTACAAGAAAGAGTTGGTGTAAATGCTCAAAGGAAAGACCAGTTGGTGTTATCCCAAATTCACCACCGAGTTGAATATTCAATTTTTGGCAAAATTGTTATTGCTAAAACTGCCAAAGAAGTGTGAAGTATCTTAAAGCTAGCTTTCAAACGTATAGATAAAGCTCAAAAATCTAAATTACAGTCCCTGCGTAGAGAATATGAGAGGTATAAAATGTCTAATTCAGAAACCGTTAAATAATATTTTTCTCGTGTTACTGATCTTGTCAACAAGATGAGGCTGATGGAGAGGATATTTCAGATAGTAAGGTAGTGGAAAATATTTTACACACCATGCCTACTAAATTTGACCATGTTGTGACTACAATACTAGAGTCACATGATACGGAGACTAGGACTGTACCAGAGTTGTAGGGAAGCATTGAAAGTCATGTTAGCAGAACCTTGGAGAAAACAGAAAAGACAACAGTAGAAGCCTTAAAAGGCCAATTGAACTTCAATAATGTTGCAGAATCTAATCAAAATACAGATGGTAGAGGCCTAGATTTTAATAATGGAGGAAGAGGAGATTTCAGAGGAAAAGGTAGAAAACATTTTAGAGGAAGAGATCGTGGTAATAATATTAACCAAGGGAGAGAAAATAATTCCAGAACATTCAGTCAAGGAAGTGGTGGAAATAATTTTGGGCCTACCAATCGAGGAAGACGACGGGGTAATTAATATCAAGAGATGTAATTTTAATTACTTTAATTATGGAAGGTATGGACATAAAGTTTTTGGTTGTAGACCTAGATGTCATAACAACTATCAGGCTAATGTTGCAGAAAATCAGTATCAGCATTTTGGTGAGAATTTTAATAATGTAGAAAGTTTATTTCTAGTAAACAACTCTTTTATGAAAGATGAAAATATTTGGATTATGGTTGTAGCAATCATATGTGTGGGAATAAGGAGTTATTTTCCTCTTTATATAAAAATGTTTTGTCAACAGTTAAATTTGGGAATAATTCAAATATTCCTATTTTACAAAAAGGTCAAATATCCATTAGGCTGAAGGATGGTTCTAAAAGTTTTATCTATGATATTTTCTATATTCCTGGTCTTCATCATAATTTACTGAGTATGGGTCAATTATCGAAGAAAGGTTATAAAATATAGATTCATCATGATTTTTATACTTTGATAAACAAGAGTAATTGATTTATTGCAAAGGTAACGATGTCTTCTAACCATCTATTCCCATTAAAAATTCATCATGAAAAAATTACTTGCTTGAATTCTATTATACCTTATGTAAATTGGCTATGACACATACGTTTTGGATATTTTCATTGTTTTGGATTAAATTATCTATCAAGAAAAGAGCTTGTGTGTGGCTTACCTGTTGTGAATATTCTTAATCATGTATGCGAGACATGTGAGATGGGAAAAAAGCATAGGGATGTCTTTACAGTTAGAAAGTCCTATAGAGCAAAGAACCTATTGGAAATTATTTGTTATCTACGTACTATTGAAATTCCATCTAATGGTGGTAATAAGTATTTTATTACTTTTATTGATGATTTTAGTAGAACTTGGGTGTATTTTCTAAAGTATAAATTAGAAGTTTATGATGCGTTCAAATCATTTCAAGCATTTGTGGAAAAGTAAAGCGGCTGCAGAATTAAAGCATCAAGAACAAATAGAGGTCAAGAGTACTATCTTGCATGCACAGAGGTCTTTGAGTGGTATGAAATTCAACATCAACTGACCACTAGATACACGCCTCAACATAATGGAGTAGAAAAAAGGAAGAACATAACTATTATGGACATGGTAAGATGCATGCTAGGATCTAAACAATTGCCTAAAGAATTTTGGGCAGATGTTGTTGCTTTTGCAAATTATATTTTAAACAAATGTCCAACAAAAAGCCTTAATGATAAAAACACCTAAGGAAGCTTGAAGCGGAAGGAAACCTTCCATTCGGCATCTTAAAGTTTTTAGGTGTATTGCTTATACCCACATACTAGATCAGTTAAGGAAGAAGCTGGATGAAAGAGGTCATAAATGTATTTTTATAGGCTCTAGTGAAAATTCAAAGGCTTATAAATTATACAATCCAAATACAAAAAAGATGATTATTAGCAGTGATGTAACGTTTAATGAGGATGGAATATGGGATTGGTGTTCAACTTCCTAAAAAATGCCAATAGTAATTTCAGAAAACTATGAAGAAGAAAATAATCAAGCAGATTTTGTATCTCAGCCAGAGACATCTAGTAGACCCCAAAGATGTGATCAATTACTAGTCAGATTGGAAGATTATGTGGTAGATACTGATAATGATCTATTTGATGATGAGATTATCAATTTTGCTTTATTTGTAGATTATGAATCAATTAATTATGAGGAGGTATCAAATGACTTGAAATGGAGAAAAGTCATGGATGAAGAAATATGTGCAATTAAAAAGAATGAAAGATGGGAATTAACAGATTAGCCCGCTGATAAAAAGCCTATAAGAGTAAAGTGGTTGTAAGACAAAAGATAAGCCTAATGGTGAAATTGATCGATTTAAAGCTAAATTGGTTGCAAAATGATATAAGAAAAAAAAAACAGGTATTGATTACTTTGAAGTATTTACTCCTGTTACGAGATTGGATACTATTCATATTATTATCTCTCTTTCAACTCAAAATAATTGGAAAAATTATCAAATGGATGTAAAATCTACTTTTTAAAATGGAACTTTGGAAGAGGAAGTATATGTGAGCAACCTGTAGAGTATGAAATTAGAGGAAAAGAAGATAAAATTTACAAGTTAAAGAAAGCACTGTATGGATTGAAGCAGGCACCAAGAGCATGGTACAAAAGAATTGATTCATACTTCAGGAAGCATGATTTTGAAAGATGTCCTTTTAAGTGTACAGTAATTGTTAAATTTGTTGAGTCTGGTGATTTTCTAATTATGTGTCTATATGTTGATAATCTAATTTTACTGGAAACAACTCAAAGATGATTGAAGAATTTAGGGAGGCTATGGTAAAATCATTTGACATGACGAACTTAAGTCTAATGTCTTATTTTGTTGGAATAGAGGTAATTCAATAGGATGATGAAATTTTGTTTTCTCAAAGGAAGTATGTAAATGATATTTTGAAGAAATTTAATATGGAGAATTCAAAACCAGCTCCCACCCCAGTTGAAGAGAAATTGAAACAACTAAAAGAAGACAAAGGGAGATCTATAAATTCAACATATTACAAGAGTTTAATTGGAATTCTGAGGTATTTAACTAGAGCTAGACCATATACAGTTTTTGGAGTTGGATTACTTAGTAGATTCATACAAGAGCTTTGTACTTTGAATGAAGGAATTTTTTATGCAAATATCAATTATGTGAATCTTGTAAGATACATAGATAGTGATTGGGGTGAAGATATAAAAACAAGAAAAAGCACATCAGGGTATGTTTTTTATCATGACATTGGCATAATATCATGGTCTTCAAAGAAACAACTCATGTTTGCATTATCTACAACTGAAGCAGAATATGTATATTGTAACGATTAGTTGTGCTACACAGGCAACATAGCTAAAAAGAATGCTTGAAATACTACATCAAAAACAAGATGCCCCAACATAATTATTCTGTGATAATAAGTTCGCAATAGCACTATGCAAAAATCCAATTTTCATGGGTGATCCAAGCATATCGACATTCAGTTTCACAAAATTTGTGAGCTAGTAACTGAAAAGGAAGTAGTGATTAATTATTGTCACACTAAAAAACAAGTTACATATATTTTTACTAATCCACTGAAGTCTAAGATGTTTCACAAATTGAAGAAATTGCTGGGAATGATAAATTTTTACTAGCTTGATTTAAGGAAGGAAATGTTAATAAATAAATTAAGCTAAGCTTTGCATGAAAGGAGACAACAACATTAAATGGTAGCCAAAAAACAAGAAAGACAATAAGCATCTTTATTTAATGGGAGCCAAAATCATCATGATGCAAGTGGAGAGTTATAGCCGAAATCTTAAAGCAAGTTGAGAGGGGCTTACTTCTTCCTTAAGCTTTTCATATGATTTGACCAAAATTTTGGTCCAATAAGATGATTGCTTATATAAGTAAAACTCTAGTATTTTATTGTTTTTTGTTGCCTATAAAAGAATGTGATGAAGCCTTACATGAATCGTGTGTTTTGGGATTGAATCCTCTTCTCTTCTCTCCCTCTCCCTCTCTCTCTCTCATGTGTGTGAGTGAGAATATAAAGTTTGCATTCGCATAGAACAAAAACAAATTGATTTATTGTTGAGAAAATATATTTGTTCATAGATCTGTTCAAATTTGGTGCTTACATAATTTATTAGGGGAAGAAATAAAGTTAAAAAAAAATTTCTTTTCCTCAAACTACTTTAAACTTGCGAACTTAAAGAAAATATATCCATGATTAATGTCATTATTATTTTGTATATTAATATGGTTTGTAAGTTCATATACTTGTGAATTTTCTAAATTTTATAGAGGGCAATTATTAGAATTTTAAGCTCAGACTGCGAAATCATATAAGTATTGACAATAATTAAGGACTCTTTTTTGCAAATTCCATCAAGCATATTTTCAACTATTTGAACAGAACTAAACATTTTTGTTTAGTGTTTAACATTGAAAATATATTTGTTTCATTTTCAATCAAATGTTAATGATATTGCTTCATGTTGTATATTTATTCTTGATAAAAGTGCAATATATTAAAGAAGTTGTAATTAAGATGCTAGAACATAATTAATTACATAGGCAAAGTATGTAAGAGAAGATGAAAAAGGACAATTGTATGGATTCCGAAGTTCATACAAAAATTTGGTATTATTCTTTTCTTTAAATTTTTTATTACAATTTATTGTGATAACAATAAAGTCATTGCAAATGTAGTTAAACTACTAGCTCATTGAAAGACTATGCTTATTGGACATACATTTTCAATTGATTTGTGATATTATCATTATTTTTGAAGATAATTATAGTAGAAAATACAGTTGATTCATTCACTAAATCATTTTCTCCTCGAACTGGAGTCCTTCCTTCTAAAAAATAAAAGGTAATTGAAAAACATTTTAAAAAATAAATGTGTAAATTAGCATAATATGCCTTTGTAATTAATATATTAAATCATCTTTAAAGTAACCAATTCTTATTCTAAATAAATAACTTTTGGGTATTCATATTAATTTTAATATCAAATATATATGTAAGTTTTTTTTGGCAACATTGTAGGAACATTATATCTTTTGTTTAATAAATTAAATAGATAGATAATAATAATTTTTCAAATCCTTATAAACTATATAAATTGTTAAAGAATAAAAATTGTTGAATATGTCTATACCTGTTATGCTTTTATGAAAATCGAGAATGATTGACTTGAAAATTGAGGTAGCAACCTTAAGGAGGCACCTTATTCTCTTTCAATTTCTAATTAGTCCTTTGGTTTAAGGATTTTTATTTATTTATCTATCAATTATATAATCTTTATGTCTTTACATATAATAATATTTAGTTAATTTTTAAAATAAAATTTCACTCAAAATACAACATTTTTTATTATATACTTATTATTGAAAAATTTAGGCAGGATCCAATCTCGTACACACAAAATAAGAAAAAAAAATTTTTGTTTGGTCAAAAGTCAAGATTACTTTTAAGTTTTATAACATAATCAATGCATTATACTTTATTGTGAAGCTTGATGCTTTTTTTAGTAGCTCCCCTCGAACCAATTTCTAAATTCAATTAATCACAACCACTATAGTCACACATATGTCAAGCTTCTAATCGTATCTATATAAACTAGTTGAGAGAATTCAACAAATGGCGTAGAGATTAGTAAGTAAGGAATGTTAGCTCCTTCAGAATATACACTTATTTATAATAGAATTTGGACTAATTAGTAATTTAGTTTAGATGTAATTCTAATTTCAATTAAAATTTAATTGACATTATAATTTAATTATAGTAGTCAAATAGGATCCAATATCTTATATTGGTTCTTAGTTGTGAAGTATCTTATATTTAATCATAAAATTTCTCAGATTTTACAATCAAGTCTAACTTGATTAAAATTACTTTTTCTCTTCTCAATTGTTCTTTATGTGTAATCTATTTTGTTTGTTAAATATATCATCAATAGATATAAAATTTAACCCTAACTCATATTTAGGGTTAGCTTTAATTTATCTTTAATTTTTCTAGTAATGCGTCATAACTATCCAAATATTAGGAATGGAATTAGGAATGTCAAAGTAGTTTCATTTTTTTTATATAATTCAATCTTTTCATCTTCTTTAATTTATTTTTAATTCATTAATTAAATAATTTATATCCATGGATCAAGATTGATGTTTAGTAACGCATCATGATAACCCAAATATTTTGAATATTAAATAATTTTGACTAACCTTTTATGCATAATTTTTGTATAATTAAAAATTTTCCATCCAATATTCTAATTAGATATAGAGTATGAAATTAATATCTATTTTATTTGATTCTAATCATATTAGTTATCTACTATAAGTAATTGATTATATTAATGACATTTGAAAACTATTCTTCAAAGTATCATTCCACCTTAGTCGAGGATTTCCCAAATTAATATTGATTAAAGACAACAAAATATTTTTCTTGATCACTTTAAGGTGATGAATACTATATTAATCATTTGACTATCTCCACATAGTTCATATATATTCAATTACTATTGATTGAGCTACCATTAATAAGGATAGATTATAAGCAGTATCAAAATATATTATTCCCTATACAAAATACTTTAGAAATCTAAGTAAAATTATTACTTATACAATCATTATAATGAAAATTTACATAAACATACAAGGAAAGATCCATAAAAAATTCTCAAATTAGGTCATTTTATTGAACTTGTTCTTTAACAAGTACCTATATGTTTATTTAAGTATCACTATATTTTAATCTATAAAATCGATTATTTCTTCAAATAGGAAGAAATATAACATATGCTACTCCTTTTATGCTTTATTGATTTCCAATTTTAACAGCATAATGACTAAGAATAACTTAGAGATAACACACAAATATAAAATGAAAATTTGCCCTCAAGGGGTATGGCTCGATGGTTGAGAGCGGGGCTTGGTTTCGGTTAGGTCCCATGTTTGATTCCATGCTAGCCCCTCCTGTCAGAGCCTGGGACAGCCCGGGTTTTACCTGTAGGTGAAGAACTAGTTGGGCCCTCAATGATGAGGTGCGCCCGTTTGGCCCGCTTGTGAGGTGGTGCGCCGGTTGAGCCCTCGGAGAGGTGTGCCCGCTTGGCCTGCCTATGAGGTTTCCTCGAATCCAAAAAAAATAAAATGAAAATTTATAATTATATTCTTTAAGGACATGGTTATAGTTTATAGAAGTTTAATAATATATTTAAAACTCATAAAAGATTAACTTATGACAAACTAGTGGAAAGGATTAATTAATAAGTTATAACTGAAAAAAAAGTTCTTAAATGATCAATTTTGTGTGATAAATAAAGACCTAAAGCAAATCCTTAAAAGTGCTGGATTATACTTATACTATATAAATAAGAAATAAGGAATATCAATTTATATACAATAAAAAATAAATTCGATAATTAAATGATGGTTTGTAAATGTTAGACATCTAGAGTAGACCGTTTTGTTATTGAAAATTGAATATGGAGATTTTTTTTAACTAAGGCCTTGTTTGGTAAAGAATTTATAAGCTCTTTTTTAGCTGGTTGACCAATTGTAACTTATTGGCTTTATGAAAAAGTTCGTTGGATTGTTTGATAAAGAGCTGGTTGGGTTAACATTTCATCCAGCTCCTCTATAAAAGCGTTTCATACCATCAGCTGATAATTTTTCAACCAAATGTTCATTTTGCCCTCGTTTACATTTAACTCTTACACGTCTCGTTTTCTCCATACTCTTCTTCCTTCTCGTTCTTTACTTTCTATTGGGATTGTTAAGGATTGTTGTTTCGGATGAATGATTCAAAGTTGCCTTGCATTTTGTGATGAGACACGGTTAAATCGTTCGAGTAAGCATGCATTATCATTGTCAGAGGATAAGTTGAGAACTTTTGGCAGTTGTAATTTGTGGATAATCATAGGTAGGTTCAGTGGGAGAGAGAGGGGAAAAAGTTGATAAAAGTTGTGATGATTATAAACACACAAGGCAAGACTCGCCTCGCAAAATTCTACGATTTTCTGGTGAATAATCTTCTCTCTCCACCTGCATACACTGATCGTTGATTCGTTTTCCATTTTGATCTTAACAATATAGTTGAAACTTTTGAATTCAGACTGTGGAGATGCAGCGGGAGCTCATTCACAGCGTTTACGGAGGTAATCGATAACTATTAACGATTGATGATCTTGCCTGAGATGTCTCAATTTTTGTTAATAAACCATTTGCGATTCCAATTATTGAGTTTCTGTGAAGTGCTCTGTAGTAGGGCGGAGAATGTAAGCAATTTCATCGATGCAGATTCGATCTTTGGTCCGGTTTGTACTTTAAGCATTTTTTAAAAAACTTAAATCTACTTGTTCTTGTTTTTTTGTCTTTTTGGGTGAAAATATTATGAGTTTCTTGAGATATGATTAACTTTTTTGTCATTCTTTTCCTAAATCTGTTTGGCAGGATAGTCTCGTTGCTTATAAACACTACGCCACTCTGTATTTTGTGTTTGTGTTTGATAGTTCTGAAAACGAGCTCGCCATGCTTGATCTCATTCAAGGTCATTTACTGAGTATGTAATTCAAAGTAGAAGATATAGGTGACATTTTGGAACTTAATTTCTAGCAACTGGTAGCTAAAGGAAGTTCCTATTTTCCTTTAAATAAAATATTATGGATCTTTAATTCGCATTCTGATTTGATCACTAGTAGAATCAGAATGCAAACTTATACTTTCTGGTTAGCAGTGCTTCTCTCGTTAATATGGCACAAACTTCGAGTGAACTCTTTAAGAAGCTTTTCAATCTAGAATCTTATGGTGGTTGGAGCACATATATTTTCCTAGCTATAGGATCCTGTGACCACTATACTAATCCTCAAGGACTATTTGAAGATTCATGCAACATCTGTATTGGAGCGCTTCCTTAGAAGTGTATGACATATTTTTGTGAGAAAATTTGAGGCATGTCTCGAGACTTTGGTAGTGCCTTTTGATCAAGCGGAAGGTCAGATGAAATATTTAATGACACCAGTGGCTGCTTTAAAATACTTAATGATTAACCGTATAGAGACACCGTAGGGTATTAAATATATAAATATCTTTGATACCTATCTTTTTCTAGTTCTGACGTGCTTCCTTGTGAAATCAGTCTTTGTGGAGACACTGGACAAATTCTTCAGAGACGTGTGTGAGCTTGACATAGTATTCAATTACAATAAGGTATATATCTATAGACTGCATGAGAAATCATATATGTAAATAAGGTCATTCAAATGTGGCGATAAACTATATGAATCATGATTTCACTCTTTTCTGGTGAGCTTAACACCACAACTAGCCATTGCAGCATTTATCGTCTATAGTGACTCTAGCTATTTTATGTGGTCTAAAAATTATGCATGCTGGTAGGTGATGCATGTATTCACTCATGACTCTTTATGCAGTTTCTTTTTTTTCTATCTGTTTCTCTGTGATGGAACTTTTAATGATCAATTTCTGCATATGATGCAGGTTAGAAGCAGCCTCGAATTTTCTGACATTAAAAAATGTTTCTGGTTGGCTAATCGATAGCATGTGTAATAGGAACGGTGCTAACATTGTTACGACCCTGTACCATATCGGGCCCATGACAACCTCCGCATAACCAGGCTAAGGACACTCACAGTATCCTTAATCCGACTATGCAAAGGTAACTGAATATCTATTTTTCTTTTTTTTTGAAAATTTAGGCAGCACAACGACTGAGTTTTAAAAATCCCAAAAGCTGCAAACATTTTTAAATACACTTCTATATTCACATCCAACCACAACTTCAGGACCTTAAAGTCCACTCAAGGCAATCTCAACTTCAGGCAATCTCAACAACAGTATCAAAAGGTTCCTACATAAAATCTTTTATAAACCACAAGGCAATCAAAAGTTAACTTACAAAATCATAAAGTGTATCTACATAAACACAGTTAATGAGCCATTAGACAATAAAAGTACAAAATAGGAAACTATCCACGTGCAGTAATACCCTGAAAATGTCAAAAGACTGAACGATCTACTTAGAGCTTCAAACTCACTAAATTAACATGCATGGTTGGAAAGTTGAGGAGGGTGAGTACACTAGGTACTCAGTGAGCAGGAAAAACATATATCACAAATAGAATTTGATTCATACCAAGACAGTGTAGATAACCTATGAAGTGAGTATATATCACATAGAAAACACATATGCCCAGCCTATGACTCAATATATACTGGTTAGGAACCATATAGGCCTAGCCTATTAACTCACTCATCTGGTGAACATAGGTTCCAGGTCCAGTACACAAAAGCATAAAAACATCATATGTCAGATCTCGATAGGAAAACCAATATCAGGATAAGCCAAAACAATTATGTGTGAGACCATTAGTCAGCCAAACTAATGTACACACCCACCGATACTCAGTGTTGACTCGACTTTCATTCGTGGTGAGTCTGGACTACAGTTGATAAGAGCGTCATGACCCTAGGTGATGACCTTGTCGGTGTCCAGACCCTAGGTGTGGAATCACCCGCAAGTCCCGTAGAAAGGTGTCGATACGGTGACTCAACTTTCATGTACCAACGTCAAGGATACGTGGGTCACTTAATCAGTAATCAGTTGTGCCTAGAACACGATTGGCCAATCATCCCCTCACAAATCACCAAAAATCATATATAAAAATTAAGTACAAAAATCAAGTAAGGCACTATGCCTTTATTTATCGGTCCAACCGATAAAATGAAACCTTATCGTGGCTTTAAGCCAAAAAAGATCATAAACATGCAGTTAATCATATGTAACTTTCATGCAATAAAAGTCATTTTTGCACTCCAAATGCAAAGTTGTTCAAACCAGGGTCGTTTCATAAATACATAAGCATATTATCATCCATTTGAAGTTCAATTCTACCCTAAGTTGCCGAGGATTAAAATTCACATGTAAGTCATTATGCTTGTCTTAGGATGTTCTAATCCTATTTGAGAAATATGGTTTCTCTAACTCACCTCAAAAGAAGGTATACACTCTCTTAGCTTCAATAATTCTAGGTACGGGCTCCTTAATTCACTGCTCCTGAGCCTTTATACATAAAAAGGATATATAAGGAAATTACTACGTAACATAAATTTTCTATTTATACACCCTCACATAGGTGTATAAAACACAATATCACTCCCTATAAGCTATAGAATTTGAACATTAAACTTCTCACAGGTTTACTTCCTTACTAGTCACATTAACTTTTCTTTTGCATTTTCTAAGGCATTTTAATGCCTTTAATCCCATACTTACTTATTTTCAAGCATAATTAAGCTCATCTTTATCCAAGCATATTAGGCTTTACTTGTCAATCTAAGCAACAATTCAAGTTCATTCTAAGTAAATATAAAAATGTTTTTCAATGCATACCATTATAAAGCCTTAAATCCTAAATCAAGTTCAACTAGGCATTTTATCAAATACCTAATGTGCATGAATTTCAAGTCACATTTTCAAGACTTTATCATAATAATTCTTGCTCCTATCAGTCATATAGTAACACTTCTAATCAATGACACATTTCACCACTCCATTCCAACCAATTTCCTTAATTTAAGCTACATTTTATCAATTGTACAACTCATTACCTTAATCCACCTCTTCTCCATCATTTAGACCTAAACTTAACCAACACACATCTTCTTCATTCTTCATTATCAATTCACATCATACATGTATAATTAACACCATAGAATTCATTTAAACTATCAATTCCAAAAGATATTCAAAAATTCACAAACTTTCACCTAAAGGGGACAATTTCGATTTTGACTTAAAGAACCCTCTCCATGACACATTTCATTCATCTAAACCATGTTTCATGCATAATCAAGTATGGAGAACAACATATCTTAACACCAAACTCAAAATCCTAATGTAGAGAGAGATGAGACAAAATTTACCTAAACCTTCCTTTGGTGATATCTTCCAATCTTTTGAGAATTTCTCAAATCTAATGATAGATTTGAGTTCCTTGACCCCAAATTAGCTTAGAACACCTTGGTTTGAGTTGAAAAATAAAAAATGGTGAATTTTGGTGATGGCCAAAACTTCATCTCTTTCCTCTCTTCTCCTTCTTTCTCCTCCCTTTTAATTACAAAAAACGTGTTTTAATGCCAAATGAAGGGTTGCACGGCCACACACGTAAAGAAGGGTCTAGAATTTGACTCTTCTTTGACCAAGCATGATAAATTTACCTTATTGCCCTTAGTTATGTGAAATTACCATTATACCCTCCAAACTTTCCTAAATTTACAATTAAGCCCAAAGTTTAGAAATCTCCAAAACTTTTATTTTTATTTTGGTCCTTGGACTCTTGGAAATAATAATTAAACCCCTTAACTTCATAAAATTACATATTGGTCTTCCAAGAATTAAAAATTACTATTAAGTCCTTTACCTTTTAGCAATTTGCAAATAAGCCCTTATGTATCTCAACTTTTTCAATTAAGCTTTCTAAGTGTCTCATAAGTCTATAAATCATGTCTATTCACCTCTACGACATTAGAACACATTTAATTCAACTACCATGGTCATATTCTTCTAATGGACTCAGTTTTACACACTTAGAAGCTTACATGTTAGAAATCTCCAAAATTTCGCATACTGATGAACTCTAAGTTCATGTAAGGGTATATAACATTATAAATCATTACATATATATCCAAAAAACTTAAATACATATTTGAACTCATACACAATCATGTATATATCAATATACAGCAGCATTTCTTAGTACCGACCTACAAAAAGGCTCAAAGAGTTGTGTTACAAGCATGATCAAACATTTAGTGCTAACATGCTACAAAACTATAAAACAGTCATGGGACGAAATTCACAAACTTGCTTTGCAGCCGAATGGTCTTTCAATCTTAGGTGATAAGTTCAACACTTTCTGGTACAAAATAACACTCTTATAATTAGTGACTCTGATTCTTTACCAATCCCTGGTGGGTTCACTTGGATTTTGCTTTCTGGTGAGTTGTTTGCTGTTTTCTTTAATGCCAATGCTGTCTTTCTTTGTTTTCGTTTGTAAGTTTTGTTCTTTCTATGTTCTGATTATGCCTCATTTGATTGAAAAGAGGATTGTTTTTGTTTTTTGATTGAATCTTATGTTTTTGGGTTCTTAATGGGTTTGTGTGGGTACTGCCTATTACTTTGCTTTTTCATAGTTAATGAGATCAATTAAGGTTTGCTTTACTTTATTGGTTCTCATTAATCAAGGAAAATGTTTTTTTAATCATCTCTTAGGTTGTATTGAGTGTTAACTTACACATCTAAGATTAAGGTTTGAAAAAAGCATGTTTGAGACATACGTTATAACTTTCTTTAAAGCATTGTCGCTCAAACTTTGTTTAAAAATGATTTTGTTAATGGCAAGCATATTTAAAGTTAACATATGCATATATGTATATATACAATAAAATGAAAATTGTTTGTTAAAAAGTAGCTTGCCAATTTAGAGATGTAATACGAAGTTAATGGTATGAATGATTGACTTGAAGGTACCAAGTATAACACGCTTGTGTTCCTGTTATTTTGATTAGGGTTAGGAGATTTATTTGCTTTGCTGAGCACCGAAGCTTAGAGTAAAATAATTACTAGGTCATGTGAAGATTACTAGAATTGACTGAAGTTATTATTTTTGTGTTTGTGTTTGTCAAGTTATTTAATCATTTAGACAATCATAGAGGCTGAATTGCTGTTAAATTAGAAGTATTAACACTAACAATTTCTTTTAACATAGCATTAACTTGAAAGTTTGGTGGCCCAAGATATACAATTGACGTGAGATCATTTTTGGTTCTTAATTGGTGTGAAGACCCTGGGGTGGAGTAGTAAGGATTAGAATTCAGGATTTGTATTTGGTGATATTGAAATGTCTATTACTAATATAAAGAGTATTGTATCGCATAAAACAACAGCATCTGAATTTCTTTTCCTCGTATATTTAATAATATAGTACAATTCCAAATTACAATGGTTTCAATTTATTATAGATTTATTCTATCAC
>JAOQMQ010000005.1:15325375-15339362 GCA_027563845.1 Erythroxylum subrotundum | reverse complement strand
TAAGTAATAAATATCACTATTACGATGATAAAATAGTATTAATATATTTATTTTGTTGAAATAGTCTAATTCAAATTAGTAAGACTAATTAAGTAGTGAAATTAATTGCAAATTATTATTATTATTATTATTATTATTATTAAATGTTCTATGTTTTTTTTATTAAAGTTATAAACTTAATTTTGTAGAATTAAATATTTAAAATTTAAATTCCTATAAGAATATTCAACGAAATACTACGATGTATAATATCCATACCCTTATAATTTTTTTAAAGTCATGTCCTTATAAGTCATTTTATACATAAACAACTAATTTTACCAAACATCTCTAACAAACAGTTAATACAATCCGCTGGTTAAATCAGCTAATAGAATCAGCTATCAGCTAACAGCTAACAACTGATACAATAAGTTGTTTGCTAAACAGGGCTAAGTGTATTTACTGACGAAACTTGGCTTCACACCGTAAATTGTTTAACAAAAATTCTGACA
This sequence comes from Erythroxylum subrotundum, assembly GCA_027563845.1. Lineage (NCBI taxonomy): Eukaryota > Viridiplantae > Streptophyta > Magnoliopsida > Malpighiales > Erythroxylaceae > Erythroxylum > Erythroxylum subrotundum. The sequence goes on along the minus strand of JAOQMQ010000005.1, from coordinate 15,338,868 downwards.
GTATGTCCAACTAGATCTATTGGGATAACCAGTTGCTGCTGTAGCTAATAAGTGGGCTACCAATATGGAGATTCTTATTTCATATGATTGAGCCGCCAGAATTTTATGAATCAATTAAAGATAGCATATACTGAGGATAATAATCATTATGAAAGAGTAATAGTAACATCATTAAGAGAAATACCATTTTTAATTAATAAGTAATTTTATAATATGAGATATTTCATGATTAATAGGTAATTTTATAATATGAGATATTTCATGTCTCGCTCGCCGAACTGTACTCTTATATTTGACGCACATTGGCTATCGTATCCTAGCACAACCTATGAGCAAACAAACAGACAGACAGTAAGCAATTCTTTGAAAGAATCAGTCCTGCTGTTCTGTTTCCCTCCTCCCTCAATCACCGTCAGTCCGTCACCGTCACCGTCACCGCCGCCACAGTTTGATTTGCTAAATGTCTGCCATAACCCGCTGAAAATGGACGGTCTTTCCCTCAACTCCGTGATTGCCACTAGACCCAGACACAGGCCTTTAAACTTCTCTTCTTCTTTTTCTTCGTCTTCTTACTTTCACACCTTTCTCTTCTTTCCTTCCACTCGTTTCTTCTCTTCTTTCCTTCCACTCGTTTCTTCTCTTGGACGTTCTACTACTATTACTTTCTGTTCTTCTCACAATGATGCTACTGCTGCTACTTCTACTACTCAATACCATCTCCTTTCTACCACTGGTACGCCTTCACTCTATCGCGCCTTACCATCTGATGTATATATATATACATGGATATTATGTTTATCTAATCGTATGTATGTCTGCTCGTGAATGGCTGTTGCAGAGCAGCCGGATGGTAGTTTTGTCTTTCGCTTTGGTGATGTGGGTGAGGTCGAACATGAGGCTGAAGTTCATCATCTAGATAAATCATCGGTGGCGCATAGCGATGCTTCTCAACAAATTATCTCTTCTTCTAATGTTGTGATGAATGAAACATCTTCGGCAGAGGAAACCGAATTTTTGGATAACCCACCTGCCTTTGCTACTCCTGAGGTGATTACCTATAAGATTTTGACTCTTCCTCCTCAATCCAGGATTGATTCTGACGTTGTACAAAAACAGGCAACTTGTGGTGATAATCACATTGTTGTTGCTTCTTCTGATGGCGATTCTGGGTTTGACGTTGTTTTCTCTGAGGACGAGGTTGCTCCACAGGCAAGTCAATTGATCACCACTGATTCTGGACTTTCTGATGATAGTTTTGCATCGCGAAATGCTACTTACAAAGAGAGTACCAATGCCCAAGTAACACATCTCGATCAAAGTAGAGAAGAAGAGTCTAATGTTCCAACAGATGCAACTCAAAAAGTTGGAGATGTTGGTTCTTCTTTAATGGATGAAGGCATTATTGATGAGCATCCAAACTGCACGGCAGAGAATGCTTCAGTTGACAATGATGGGATAGAGAACTCGAAAATGGTTTCTTCTTATTCTCTCTTAACTAGTCAACTCTATTCTTTCATTAGTTATGTCATTATTATTGAATTAGGAGGGATCATTCCTTTCCATATTTGCTTTGAGGTGCTTCATCACTTTGAAAGAGAATGCTCTTCTTCATTCTGGAATTGCAAGTGGCTACTTTGTGCATTACAACATCATCATTTCCTTATTCAAAGTATAGTTGACAGTCGTTGTTTCATATCTTATCAATTTTTTTAAATTTAAGTGTATGAGATTGCTATCGTAATGCACCAAGTAATACATTTGAAATTTCATAGTTTTGTAGTAAACGTGATGTTACTGATATTTCTCGTGTAGATAATACTCTTGAAATTAACTAGGTTTGTGGCAAACATTTTATTGATCCTTAATTTTCTTTTCATTTGTTTGACTTATTAATGGTTTCTTTAACATGCTGTCATGACATAAAGATTTTTATGTTTGTGCATTCTAAACATATATACATTGTATAATCACCATTTTAAATGCTTGCGTCAATCCGGAGGTTTACCCAGTGTGCATCCAAAGGATAGCGGCTGCGGGTTTCTCCGTTTCAAAAAAAAAAAAACATTTTAAGTGCGCATTTCAACCTTATGTAGAGTGCTATTTTTGAGAGAAAATGTTCTTGAAATAGTCCATTAAATATCTTTATGGGCTGCAGATATATAGAAGGGTCCATTTCATGGCTATAATCTATATCTGCTACTTCTGAATAGCTACTTTATAGGCAAGATAGTTATCCCTATTTTCTGTTGCATCAATGGGCAAACTACGTGTCCTGATTCTTCAAAGGGTTACTTTGATGAGACCATTTGATCACATTAAGGGACCTCAACATTTAGATTTTCCATTCTTTGCAGTTAGATCACTGCTTGTCTTCCTTAAACTTGGAAGAAGAAATGTCTGAAGGTGACCTGCACTACAGCAGTAACATGGATTTGTCATGTCAAACAGAAGGATCTGCTTTGAATGGGTAACCAATGATCCCTTCCGTATCAGATCATCCCTTAAAGCGTTTCATGCTCCCACTTTTTTGAAATTTGACAAGAATTATATTTTGGAAATTCCAATTTTAAAAAACAACACTTGTGGTGAATAAGGATGGTGTGGCTAATACTTTATTGAAAATTATTCTGCTTTCCTGTGTATGGTACTTAATATGGTCAAGGCTTCCACCCTTTTTTTCTTACCATGAATCCTGCACATGGTTGAAACATCCATTAACATTTACATACGTGGCAAGCCTTTAAATGGATTCAAATGTAGAGATGTTGCCAGTAATCTCCTGAATGGTCACAATGATCTGGATTTAGCAGTTCCTTGGATTCTGTCCTTTTCCATCAAAGTTTAAGATGAACCGTTTAACTTATGGTGGAAAAGGAATGTCAAAGGTGCTTGTGTCTAAGCTCTCTAGAAATACTAAAACTTTAAATAAACATTAATGAGATTGGAGGATTTCTTTTTCAGTAATGTTTTCCAAAGCTTTCAAAGCTCTATCCTGCACCGTTATGTTGAAGCCCGAGAGCTCCATTGTAGTACTGAAAAATGGCCCCTTTTGTGAGATAGTTACTTTCAATTATTTTTTTCGTTGAAGCATCGTCCGTCTATCACTCATTTTTTACTATGTTTAGTGACAGGGACATAATCTTGACTACAGGACTTTTCTTAACTTCTGGTGCTGTTGTAATACCACATCCCTCAAAGGTACAGTTCAGCCATCAATCCATCCTACATTCTTTTTGTTTGCACAGAAGCATGCAGAAAAAAAGACACTTTAAACAGTGACATAAGATGTGGAAAACAGTGAATAAAGCAATTGGATATTATAGTATCGGAAGTATTTCCATCTTTTGTATTGCTAGTTTTTCTGATGTACACAATATTTGGATTATGCATATCAAAATAACAATTAGAAATAAGATTGGAAATGAGTTTACGCAAGATTCCCCAATAATAGTTAACTTTTTTATTGTGAAATTGCTGACAGTCTAAACAACACATCAGGAAACCTCGGATAAATTGTACATTTGTACCACATGAGGTCGCTAATCAGGGAAATAATTCTAGAATTTATTCTTTCCAGGCATTGACAGGTGTAGAAGATAATTACTTTGTCCATCAGAATTGGCTTGGCATTGCTGATGGAGTTGGAGAGTGGTCATTTGGAGGTATGCCTTATTTGTAGTGCTCGTACATTCTTCATCCCTTTCCCAAAATTGACAACATATGCAGCTATAATATTTCTTCCTTGTGCTCAATCCCCTTTTTCTGCCTATCAAAGGTGGGGGAGAGAGATCATGCATCAATGTTAATAAGTTCACATTTTGTCGTGTTTCTAGCCTTTTGATTTCTCTTGTATAACTTGTTTAAAGCTCTTGGCTCTTGCTTGCGATCTTTTATCCACGTTGGAAAGAAAAAAAAATTATTTGCATTTTTGCATTTGAATGAGAATTAATTGTATGGATCATTGCTTGTAATTGATATTGCATTTAAGATATCTCACATTGACTAGGAACAAGAGAAAATAAGTCCTCCCATAAGAGGCTTTTTGAGGTCTATCTAGGTCTAGTTTTATCAAATATAAATGGCTATTCCATTCATATAGTGTAATCATATGTTTGTCATGTCCTAACAAAATCAGGAGTAACGGTAGTGTCTGACACTTTTTAGCTGTCATTATCCTGGCTTTATTCAACTAATATTCTGAACATGCTTGTAGCAACCTGCATTTGTGAAATAGGCAGTGGATTCCAGATACAAAAGTGATATAGCATAAGCTTTCTAGAAAACTTAATGGGACAAATCTTATGTGTGAGTTCTTATAGCAAAGCTGATGAAAATGTAGGTTTACATGTGAACTAGAAAAGATGCAAAATAATGACGTCATACACATGCAGAGAAAGGGCTAATTTGAAGGGCCAGGTTTGTAGCTTAACAACTAATAAGATTGGGAGAACTAACTCAAAATGCAATCTTTAGAAGATAAGTAAGGTTATACCAATTGCACTCGCCTACTTGGACTCTTAAAAACATAACAGTAAATAAATCTGATTTAGGACAAACACAAGAAGTATTAATTGGTAGCTAAAATTCACAAACTAGGAAATAAGACTGATATGAGGGAATTTAGGCTTAGAATTTTAGGACAAACTTCAGGTGTGGAATGTTGAAATTTCAGATTTGGTATGGCTGGTTTTTACAACTTGATTGTTGGAAATTTAGGCTTAGAATTTTAGGACTTGATATGGCTGGAATTTAGGTTTGATATGGCTAAAATTTAGGGTTTTGGTTTTTGGAGCTGTATGTTAGAATTTCTGAAATTTAGCGAGGAACACAAACAATGGAGGGTAGGAAACTAGGAATTACTCCTAGGTTTGAGAATCACTCGTAGAAGAAAGCATCACACATTCTAACTGAAAATTCAAATTCGTAGAAAAAATTTAGGATATCTTGTTTTTGAAGGGTTGAGTATACACATATTTATAAATTTCTTAGAACCCTTATTATAATAGGAGAGGGTTTCTAACAAATTTAAATCATATTCTAATAAAAATTATACAAGTTTTAAACAATTAGAACAATATATCTAAACTAGAATAATATATTTAACTTACTACTACTTACTATTTAATAAGGAATCGTAGCATAATCTAAGTTTTAACCCTTACTTTTGCTGTCAACTCAATTTCCAGCCTTCAATCCACCAAATTGAAGCGTATGATTACCTAATTTTTTCTCCTTGATTTCTTCTATAGACTTTAAGCTCTTTTTCATCAATTCTTCTTAGCTTGTCTCAAAATCGTCCTTGATGTAGAATGTGATAAATATTGATCACAAAGTTTGGATTCAACTTTTGAAATTGATGTTCTAAAATTCAAGAATTGTTAGAAGTAGGCCTTCCTTTCCACTTGACAACAAATTGTTGATACTCTCTAACTCTTGTGACTACAATTTGTTCATCAAGAACATCCTCTATCTCCTCTTTAAGATGAGGAGTGACTGGAATTCTTAGAGCTATAGTTAGAGATTGTGTATCATCATGTTTATGATAAATAATTAAGTCTGCAATATTAAAGATAGGACTAATTCCTATATCACTTGGTAATTTCAAAGCATAAGCATTAGCACTTATCTTCTTGAGGATCTTATAAGGACCAAAACTCTATGAATGAAATTTCTTATATTTCCCTTTTGAAAAACGCTGTGGACGGATCCTTACCATCATTATATCGCCTTCATTGAATTCCACCAATTGACAATATTGATTAGCATTTTTTAAATAAGTTAAGTTATTGGTTGATATATGTTGACTAGAGATATTTGACTAGAGATATTAGCATTGATTGCTCCTGTAATTGCTCCTATAATCTCTCCTATAATTGAGAGATTTAATAGCTAGATTATTTCCAAAATGGTCCTAGGAAGTTTGTATATAAACCTTGTTAAACCTTGTTCCTATGTACAGAAATATATTGAATACAAATTCTGTTCATCACATTCATCAATATATTCATCAAAGATGTCTCTCATATGTTGTGCAAAACCTTTGGCTTCAATGCTAACTTGTATTATTTGTGGTAAAGGAACTAGATTCCTTGGTTGAACTCTTGAAACTATCTCAAAAGGACTCTTATCAGTTAACTTATTTATAGAATTGTTGTATGCAAATTCTGTTATAGAAGAAATTAGTCCCAATTATGTATATTGTCTCCAACCAAACATCTTAACAAGTCTTCCAAACTTCTATTCACCACCTCTGTTTGTCCATTGGTTTGGGGATGGAAAGAACTTGAAATTGATGCTTAGTGTTCAAAGTTTTCTATAGAGTTTTCTAGAAATAACTCATAAACTCCATATGGAACACATTAATTTTTGGGAGGTTTGTCAAGCCTTTTCTAGCTATAGGGGAATAAGAGCCACCTAATATACGAATTTCATCACGACTAGCACAATTTTATCATGACTAGAACATGTTAATAAGTATGGAATAAATTATCTATGGTCCATGGAGTAGAATAATTAGGTGAATGACAAGATAGTGCCGTTGAAACACTACCTGCTTGAGCAACGAAAGCGTTAGGAGTATTCACCAACCTTGAGTTGGAATTTAGCAGCTTCAGGAGTTGATCAATGTGCTCCTTGTCGAGGGGAACCAGGCTTGCCTTATGTGCAAGATGATTGAACAGACTTTCATGAGATCCCTTCTAATTTGTTGGTTTTTTGTGAAGCTTAAAGCAAGTTCGCGTGTGTGACGAGGCTTATCACACTAATTTCACCAAACACAAGGCCTATCATCAAGTTTTTTAATATTGTTTTGGCCAACACTCAGCCCGACAACCTAGGTTGCCAAAGCTTCTTTTTTTGAGCAAGACAGTGGTGACTCTCCTCATGATGGACCTCAAAGAAGACTTCTCCAAGCGATGGAGGGGTGTCAACCCTCAATCCTGGCTCTAACTCCATAGTTACGCCAATAATTAATTTAAAAATACATTTATCTCTACGATTTTTTAGTGATTACAATCTTTTTGGGGATTTCTACTCATAATCATTGAAAAGATCTAAATCTTGCCATAGATGTTTCAAAGAGTTAAAATACTTAGTGATACTATCCTCACCTTCATAGATTTTTTCAAGCTTCAAGGTTATTCATATAGCTGAGATTTATTTCCCAACTTTGAGTACAGTTAGTTGATATTGTCTGTAAGCTCCTTTGCCATGATGGTACCAGTAGTTGGAGTTATGTCCTTCTCCATCAAGTTCACCAACCATGTCATCACTATTGAGTGCTTCACATCCTGTGTTGGATAAGTTGGATTACTCTTTTTAGGTTCCTTCTTGTTTCTGGTCAAGTAGCCAAATTTCCCTTACTACTAATATCCATGTGCATAGATTGAGACTAATGCAAATAATTCTCTCCAGCCAATTTGATAGTGGTGATCTGAATGGAGTGGGAATTTGAGGTAGGAGCCTGAGCAATAGCAACGAATGTATTCAAGAATGCTAATTATCGTAGAACATCAGACATGATGATAGAGAGATAGAATGGGTAGGAAAAATGGACTAGTTCGGGTAGGATTATAGTGTTAAGGTTTTTCTGGAAGTTTATTCGCAGCTAGGGTTACCAGGAACAGATTCTTGCTCTGGTGCCACATGAACATGAATTGTAAGGATTCTCTATTTTTATATATTCGTAAGAATACAAGGTGTCTATATCTATAACTATACAACCATTTAAATAAGGAAAAAAATCCTCGAAAATAAAGGTTAATTGACAACTACAAAAGGGCTATTCTAGGAAACTAAATCACCCTAATTGTGGCCTAATTGATTACAATTCAATCACATACTCAACAAAGTTATTTATACTTTAAGTCCCTATTTATAGAGCGAGATGCATATCTCATCATAACAATCTTCTTAATTAGGGGGCATACATATAATAGTCTTATATTAAATACTATATCTATAAAATATTTACTACTCCACCCCAAGCTGATAATAAATTCAACTAAACCAAAAGATTACTAGATATCCTTGACATTTTTGCCAAAAGGGGAACCTCACTGGTAGGGGGAAGCATAGCCGGTAGGAAGGTGACAGGGTATAGATATGTTCCTAATGTTTACAATTTTTAGCTTGACATATTGGCTCTAATAGTTATTCAATATTTATAAAATCGACCCTTAATATATTAGAACTTTTTAATGCACTTCGTAAGGGTTTTCCTGCAGTATAAATAAGTTATAATCGTTATCTCTTTGAAAATTAATTCTAAAGCTGTTATTAAGTACCATCCAAATAATGGTTGTTATGTTAATGGGTGTCAGCATAAAGAGTTAACTTATAAATGCCATATTTGTTTGAATTTTTGTGAAAATCTTAAGGGTGGATTCATGCTTTTAACTCCATCAGAAATAAGAGCTGAAGATGGAGCTCAAAAACAGCGAGAAGTGCCCATGTATCAGGGGAGACAGCACCTAAAATAGCAGGAACACATAAGAAATGGGAAACAACAATGGTTGGAAACTCTTGTGACAGGTAGCTGAGGAAGAGACAATACTAGAAGTCATCTGAAACTGAGCAGCGGTGCTGGTCATCTAAACATTGTCCTGAATACGGAGGACTCATTGGGAATAACAAAAGGAGTTGGGAAGATGATACTCTAATAAAGCAAAAAAAATTGAAGAGGTGTTTGGAAAAATTTACCAACAACTAAGTAAAAAGGTGGTTGGAGAGGATTACACACCTTAAGAAAAAGTTTAAACTGGATGGTATTTGCTACTAAGATTTAAGTTTTTCCTTGATGAAAGCTGAGGGAGAATAATTGGGGTAAATAGAGGTTGAGCTCTTTGGAAGAACTTCCCTAGAAGGAGATGTTGGCAGCTAATGGATGAATAAAGGATAGATAATTGCATTGATATTATGTGAAAAGTAAAGAGAAGGAAAATAGTGCTAGTATTTACATAAGGTCTTACTTGATTCAACTATAAGGCCTCTAAAAAAAAAAAAATCTATAAGGTCTACGACAAAGGATATAAAAGTAATTAGATTGCATCTTTATCATCGTTTGACAAGAGTTACATATTACAGTAAATCCCTATATGTTTAATTAGGAGGATATGTATAATATATATCCTTATTTAATACTAAATTTCTAAGATATTGCAGGGTTATATTTCTAGATTTATATTTGATCCATATTTGAGTCTCGCCCAACTTTTAAAATTTTAATTGAATGGTTTGTTGGTGTGATATATCTGAATTTTTATGCGTAGTAAGTCCCATGTTCAATTCATGCTGCTCTCATCATGGTGAATTTGTGACTTGATATGATCTTCCTACACTAATGTGATGGTGCGTATTTGACAGCATTTGATCTACTCTTGAGCTTCACAAATAACCTAAAATTTTGAGTTGGATAGCTACTTAATAACCATCCATTTTCATGACTATCTTTAAGTTACACATAATATTTAAATCATTATATTCATTATTTCTTTTAATCATCAATTTTACATGATTAGTTTGATTTTACGTACTTATTATAGTTGATTATTATTTGCAGTTATGTGGTTGGTTAACATTTTTGAGTAATATAACGTTCATGTGTCTAATAAATGAGTTGATTGAATTCGAGCTATATAGTGTATTAGTTTGTTTAGATTCTGTAGATTATAGGGTAGTGTGACAACTTTGATACAAGATGTGACAAATATTGAACATGATGGCATGATTCTCAAATATGAATTTGGATCGTAGGCATTTCTTTTGTGGCCCCTTGTATTAGGCCTTACCAACCAGTATTAGAATACTTGTTCTTTTATTCTTTTTTCTTTTTCTTTCCTTGTATAGGGTAATATGATATAATATGATGTTTGGAGGATGGTACAAGGGTTTATCCTGTAAGAGGTTGCGGTAGATAATAGGGAGTTGTTATTGTCATAATCAGTTTCCTACGGGAGCCAAGACTAGCCAATTATCTAGATATGCTAGAACTCACGTAGAATTCATTAATCCTCAGGGTAAATGTCTGTGGTTGTTTCTTGATACACGTCAACTGCTCTACTGTTAACTGTTGAAACTGCTATTACTCTCTCTTCCTCTACTGCATTTCTAGTTTTGCTTAATCTCAGATTCATTTCTTTGAATGGGCTTAAAACTTAAAAATGTATGGTCAAAATATCATTGCTTAATATACTTGTATCTGGATAAATATTGGTTATCTCCTTTTTCAGGTACAAATACTGGCTTATATGCACACAACCTCATCAAACGGTGTGTGGATATTTTACTGGATAGCAAATGTGTACCTGACCCAGTTGAAGTACTTGATAAAGCTGTTGCACTTACACAATGTCCTGGTTCTTGTACAGCTCTGATTGCTTATTTTGATGGTGAGGTAGGATTCTAGCAGAAGATTTCATATCATTTGTTACAACTTTGCTGTTCAACTGAGTTTACATGCTTTGAAAGAAGAATTGGACCAAATCACTATTTAATAAGCAAGAAGTTTCATGTTTTCATATTTTTCTAGGTTTATTTTTCAAAAGGAATTGGAAGTTTTGAGAGATATCAATTCGTGCACTCAACAACTTTGTTCCTAGGTTATAAATTTCATAGTCCAGATATTACACAATTTCTGTGATCGAAATTTATGTGGTGTTTCTTGGAAGATCCTGCTCCATACCAGGCACATGCATGAAAATATTATGTTAATAACCAACCATGCAATCTCATGTGAATACAATAACTTGTGAGGTATATCTATATTCAATATGTATGCTCTAGTGTTCAAAAGGGTATGAAGCAAATTTCTCCATTCTAAAGACGGTAAGATTGAGTAGTAATTTGCAACTTATTTATCCTTCTAGGATGCATGTTAGTGCCAATGAACTTCTTGTTGGGATGGCAGGAGATAGTTTTCGAAGTTAAGAAACATTTATTCAATTTAGCTGATATAATTCCGATTTCCCAAAGAATAGTTGTGATTTTCAATTTAGCTGATATAACTCCTATTTCCAAAAGAATGGTTGTGGATTGTTGAAGAGTTTAGATTTTCAGTACTTACTACTGTTACTACATAAGGTATTTACATAAGGTCTTACTTGTCCTTTTAGTTTCTCATTCTATCATGAGACAAGTGATTAAATCTAAAGATTATGAAGAAAGATGCAATAGCTTTTATTAGAGAAGTTGGGGGTGTTAAACAAATTTGAAATCCTTTGGCATGAGTATGAAAAGAATTTTGAGGAGATTGGATCACTATTATGGTGTTTTTGTTAAGAATATTCTAGAGAGATCGACTTTGAGTCTAAGAGATGGGATTCTTATCCAGGCGAAGGGAAGAGAGGAAGACTAGATTGAGAATCTTGGTGTTAGGAGCAGCTGAATGCCCAGTAGAAGCTGCTGGCTTAGCTTGATAGAGTCTTAAAAAAAGTTCCATGTATAGGGACCTCATCAGGGATCTCACAAGAGATGGCACTCTAGCTTGAATTGCAAACCCCTTTTGACCTTCTGTCCATTCAGTACAAATATGCTGATTTAGAATTAATTGTGTACATCAATATTAATGGTAGGATTCAGAGGTGATAAATGTAATGTGGTCAAAGATATGTATATCTCATAATATTATGATCTGATCATAATCAGATCTTTTAGATTAGATAGCAGTATCTTGTAGATATATAGTATCCTAGGATTATATTTCCATATTTGTACAAATTTTTCTATCCTATTATGTAAACCTATTCATGTATATATATACTGCAGTCTCTAATAAAAGAGATATAGAGCAAATAAGCTTTGATTCACATGGTATCAGAGCCACGTGATAGTGAAACCGAGGAGACAACCCCAAAAAGTCAAGAAATGACTTCCAATATTGAGGGATCCTCCACGACAATCCCGACCGGAGGTTAGTCATCAATGACCTTTGGTGAGGGAGTTTCAGTTAACATTGTGTCCGATAAACTCAATGGAACAAACTATCGAGAGTGGGCTCAAGCTATGAAACTCGCCATTGGAGGAAGAGGAAAACTGAGCTTCATCATCGGAAATGGGAATGTTCCAGACTCAACAAACATACAAGCTATACGACAATGGGAGATAGATAATTCCATGGTTTCATCATGGCTTATCAATGCCATGATACCACCTATCAAAAGGACCTTTATGTTTCTGCCAACAGCCCTAGAAATCTGGGATGGAGTGCGACAGTCCTACTCTGATGAAGAGGATGCAGCACGGATTTATGAGATAAAAACAAGGTTGTGGCAAATGAAGCAAGGTGATAGAGAAGTTACAGAATATTGGGTGGAAATGATAGCTTTGTGGCAGGAACTTGACCTGCTGTCCGATGAAGAATGGAGGTGCAAGGATGATGCAGTGATGTACAACCAGAAGATTGAAAAGGAGAGTCTTTGAATTTTTGGCTGGTCTCAATAAAAACTTGGATGATGTTCGTGGAAGAATCCTAAGTAGAATTCCTTTGCCTACAGCTAATGAAGTATTTTCTAAAGTTAGGAGGGAAGCAGCAAGGAGGAAAATCATGCTAAAAGAGGAACCGAAAGAGGAATTAATGGAACTCTAGTATCTTCAAATGAAGCTTCTGCCCTATTATCACATGGTGAATCCAATAAGAAAAATCATAAGAAGTGGTGTAAGCATTGTAAACAAAGTGGCCACACCAAAGATACATGCTGGGACATTCATGGAAAGAAGTGGTGTGAACATTGTAAACAAAGTGGCCACACCAAAGATACATGCTGGGACATTCATGGAAAGCCTCTAGATTGAAAACCTAAAAAGGGAAAAAACCGAGACTACCAAGTATCTAGTGAGGGAGGAACAGAAAAATCTGAAGGTAGTAAGAAACATCAAGGAGGTGAGCTGAATATTTCACTAGGAAAACTATTGGAAGTGCTGCAGAACCTTCAAAGTGACAGCAACCATTAGAAGGCAAGCATAGTTGCCAGTGATACTATGAGAGGTAATATCCTAAAAGCTTTTTTATCCTCTTGCGGTAGGAAGAAGTGGATAGTTGATTCCGGAGCTTCGGATCATATGACAGATGATTTTAATACGTTTCATTCATATGTTCCGTGTGCTGGACATGAAAAAGTTAAGGTAGCAAATGGTGATTTCTCCTCAGTTGCAGGAAAAGGAGATATCAAAGTAACAGATTCTATGAAACTAAATTATGTTCTACATGTCCCTAACTTAGAATGCAATCTTCTGTCAGTTAGTAAATTGACAAAACAAGCTAATTGTAGTGCTCTTTTTTTCCCTACTCATTGTGTTATACAAGACCTGTCATCGGGGAAGATGATTGGCAGTGGTAAAGAGGTAGATGGAGTGTACTGCTTTGAAGATGAAGATAGACAATCTACTCCTTATAGCTTGGGTAATTGTGTGATTGTTCCCAAGACTGATGAACTATTGTTATGGCATAAGAGGTTAGGGCACCCAAACTTTCAATATATGTCACGGTTATTTCCAAA
>JAOQMQ010000005.1:15313309-15325275 GCA_027563845.1 Erythroxylum subrotundum | reverse complement strand
TCTGTAAACCTATTCATGTATATATATACTGCAGTCTCTAATAAAAGAGATATAGAGCAAATAAGCTCTGATTCACATGTAATATTCTTACTTTTTGGTTGCAAGGCAATTTATAACCTCTCTTGTCATTTGCTGTCATCAGGCTCTCCGAGTGGATAATATTGGAGACTCAGGCTTTCTGATAATACGAAACAGCACTGTCTACAAGAGGTCTTCTGCCATGGTCCATGAATTTAACTTTCCATTGCGGATTGAGAGGGGAGATGACCCTTGTCAACTCTCAGAGGTATTATGCTCCTTAATTGTCCAAATTAACATTTTGCTTTTTCCCTCTTAAATCTTAACCACAATGTAAAGTTTTAATTATCTCACAACACAAAATCTACAGAATATTGTCCAAGTTTTAACTTCTCCATCTTTGTTGATTCAACTATTCAAGACAAGGCGTGGTGAGAATAGATCAAAACTTCTGTGCATGTACAGACATTCTCTCATAAATAGCTTATGCAGTGAATCTACTGTAGCCATCGAGCGCTGCTTTTTATGCACGTAACCCTTGCTATATTTTAGTTGAAGTCCTGATGTTATTACCAAATGATTCAAGATTTTAGGTTCTCTTATGTGAGGCATTGGTGTAGAAACTAGAAGATTAAAAATTGAAATTGTTCCTTTCTTGGGAGTTTGTTTTATGTTGCAAAATCACACTATACCTTAGAGCTTTAGGATATGATGTCATTGTAAGCAAAACTTCCGGCAAACTTTTCATCTTTCTCTGCGTTTCTAATTCACAAAATTTCTATTCTTCCACTTGATTTCGTTACTCCTTACCCTTCTCTTCATCACAAAGATTCCCTCTCTTTCCAATTAAAGCAGTACTTTTAACTTAAAATCTTGTTCTTGATCATTGCCTTGGATTCACAAGGAATGAGTCCTTTATATACTTGTTTACAATTATGCATTTATTGCCAATTTATTTAAGTATTTTGCATACAGTACGAATTGAATATTGATAGATGATTTGCTAGAAATCATCTTCCATACAGTAGAGATACACGAGACTAAATTTGCAAGTTTAGAATGTTTATCCTTAGGTAGAAAGAAGGGGAGCTGAGGGATAGGTTGTGCATGATGTTGTACCAATTTTTTGCTGACATGCCGTAGTGCCCTAATCTGGGGATGATTCTGTATAATTGTGCTTAATATTTTTGTTCCAGAGATACAAAATTGATCTGGATGAGGGCGACATCATCATCACCGCTACTAAGGGTCTTTTTGACAATCTTTATGAACAAGAAATATGTTCAATAGTCTCCTTGTCACTGCAAGCTGGTTTGAGATTGCAGGTATGAACTCTCAATATCATGTTCCCGAGACTAACGCCTAAGATTGACTGTCAAACTCAAACTTGCGTTATTTTCATTATCTGTTTAACTAATTGTCAAAATTGTCTTGATTCTGAAAGCTAAAGTTATTTGTTATTATGTATTAGGAAGTTGCAGAATTGCTGGCCACAAGAGCACAAGAAATTGGCAAGTGTGCTACTGCGAGGACTCCATTTGCAGATATAGCCCAGGCAGCTGGTTATGTGGGATATACCGGTGGCAAGCTTGACGATGTCACTGTCATTGTCTCTTTATTACAGAAACAGGACAACTCTGTCTCAAACTTACTATTCTAAGATTGGTTGTGTAAAAATCTTCCTTGTGTATATAGTGGAGACTCAATAAACAATGCCGTTAAGCGCTCAACATAGATGTTATTGGATTATGATAATGAGTAGCACGTATAGATTAGTTAGCGCCTCTTATGTGTAAAAACCACGAGGTAATTCGTTTGCATTCAAAAATTCTGAAAATGTACAAGATAAACCCCAAATATCAAAATTGTGTATGCTTACAAGGACATCTTTATTTTTATCTGGAACTTCAAATATAAAAGGAGATAAAAGAAACACCAAAAATGCATAAATCAAGGCATGATTTTAGTGTCCACCATATGAAGGAGCAGGCAGAAAAGGAAACGGTGCAACAGAAGCATATGCAACAGGTGGGCGTGGTCGTGCTTGTTTGACAGCAGTACACGACCCTTTCTTCGACATCTGGTTGTCACTTCTGCTGTTTTGGATTTTGGATTCTTCCCGAGAAGATGATACCTCCTTTTTTAATTGCTCTTCTGCTGGCAATTGCTCATCATCCAACTTCCGGTGAAATAGTAGCCCAGACATGAAGACAGGAAGATACAGAAGGCTTGCATAGAACATCCTCTTTGCCCTCCGCATTGTTCGCTCTCGATAGAATGAAAATGCTGAAGCACTTATTGCCAGGGTCAGCAGTGATGATTCAAAACAAAACCACCCAGACGCCACACCCCCTAAAATGGCATAGGTCAGAATACAGGGAGCATCCAGTGCCGTCATATATGAATATTGGATATTGATCCTTTGTAATCATCTTGACATCTAATGCCCTACAAGTTGTACTTAGGTTCATCACACACACACACCTGTATACATATACATGTATCAAAGTTGAACACAGATAAAGACCCCTCCTCCGAGTTGCCACATTTTCCTATTCCATGCTAACTAACTCATGTTGGCATAAATTCTCAAATTCAATTAAATTTAAAAGAATTAGCTGCTAAATTAATTATTTATACCAACTCTTGCAATTACTTTATTCCTATACTTCAAGCCTCTTCATACTTCGCCAATCAATTGTTTAATTTACCATTATCAATTACTTATTGGTAAGAGTTAATCATTAATTGCTATTCTAAATTAGTGGGTAATTATAATTATTAAAACCCTATAATACTAAAGTTATCTTTTCACATTCCTTTCTTTTATATATATATAGTAAGAAGATGAACCTTTCATCATTATATGTCATCAAATTCTCCTATATTTTTTCTAGTTATTTTTTTCCCCTTTATCATTCTGCTTTCCCTTTTCCCTTTTAATTGCGTTCACTTCTATATTTGCATACTCCATTAAATTTCATAAATATAAAGATGGAGGATGCAATGCATACCAATACAAGCTATAATATCAACGAACAATTTATCCTCTTATTTTCTGTTTGGTAAATATTTATATTCTAATATATACACACACACAAATCTATATGTATGTATGTAACATATTGTAATAAAAAAAGAAAAGGTGCTTTTATTGATTTGTTCCTATAGAAAGTACAGCTACATATATATACTAGCTAATCAACAACTAATTTGCAAATTGCTGAATGAGATCCCTATAATCAAGCCTTGAGACATTGAAATAGCTACACAATCTTATTTATCTTCTAATTATTGAACATTGCTTAATACAATGCTTATCTTCTAGTCACGTGTTTGTTAACATTATTAATTTGTGTTTTTTATTGTGAAATTTCTTTTATTTTTTATAGTACATATCTCTCTTAAGCATTTTGCTATTAATTTCTGTTTATATCTCTTTTATCTTAAAATATTTACTTCTATTTACTTAATATTTCCTTTTGTATATTAAAGTTTAGTTGAAAATATTTTAATAATATTCTGATATTTTAAATTGAATATATTTTTATAATATTTTCTTTTCAATATATTTTAATATAAAATTTTATAAGAAATAGCATTATAAAATATTTAATATTATTTTGAAAATATTAGTTGAATGAAATAATATCATATTTACTAGTTAATGAGCTCAGAAATTAAACCAAGCAGGACCATAAAATGAAGTATTCATTCAATCAGAATATGGAGCAAACTAGATAACTTTAGAAACAACAGTTACCATATCAGTGAATTATATATGTTCGTGCATGAGGTTTTTAAAATTGATGCAACTGTGTAATAAAATGAATGTTTTATAAGTTATGAGAATAGGAAAAACTAACAGAAGAAGGCCAAGTAAAGAAACAATGTACAGAGATAAGAAAGAGGGGCTTTTCCAGAAAAAAAAACTTACAGTCATAGGCTAAAAAACCTAATGGAACCAGATACAAACAGTTCCTCAAAGCCACAGCAGCAGTCCTCTGACCAGAAGCATCAGCAAGAGAGAACATCTTAAACCTGAACTTATAACAAATAATAGAAACATTGTAAATAAGAAGAAACGCTGAGGAAATGACTTCGGAGATCTTGGATAATCATTCACGCACACAAATATCCCACTTCCCAGCAAATTTTCAACATCAAATTGCCTTGATCCCCATATCACCATCATTATACACTTTTGTTTTCATTTATTTAATTAGGAAAGTTTGTTCCAACATCCTAGCAATGTTAATTCTGTCTATTAACTGAGACAACTAGACGAAAACTAAATGACAAATAGAAAAGAAAAAAAAACTCATTAATTTCAGACATGATTCCTTTCATTAGCAGCATATCCACATACCCTCCAGCGGCATAATCATTGCGACAAATATATGCAAGGGCCATAAAATGGGGTATTTGCCAAAAGTAGAGAGCAGCAGGAAGAAGCATTGCATTGAGTGAAACCTGGCCAGAAGCTGCAGCCCAGCTGAAAATCAAGAACAGAAATTATAGACCATTGAGCCAATACAATAGAACAGTATGTACACTCTTTATTTAAACTAGTTGCTCAAGATGAGTAATTGTACGTCAAGAAAGCATATTTGACAAATACTTGGACCAGTGACTAAATATAACATCAACATCTTTCCACTTATAATCCTTTTTTAAGAGGAAAGCATACTCACATCACTTCTTATATCTCTAAACTCACAAATGACTAAATTTGATCTTTAAGCAAGAAAGATCATAATGTAATAAATGACAAGACTGGTAATATTACAGAGTTAGTTGATCAATTAGGCCCCGGGCTCTCTTTAAAGACTTCGGTAAGCCTTTGACATAGAGGTTGTGACAATTAAATTGTTTCATAAAGGTAACATGTTCATAATAGCAGTCTATGTGAACACTCTCTTGGAATTTGGGATGAAAATACTTAAACGAGGGACTTAGGAAGACAAGTAGATAGA
The DNA here is from genome assembly GCA_027563845.1 of Erythroxylum subrotundum. Taxonomy (NCBI): domain Eukaryota; kingdom Viridiplantae; phylum Streptophyta; class Magnoliopsida; order Malpighiales; family Erythroxylaceae; genus Erythroxylum; species Erythroxylum subrotundum. The sequence continues at coordinate 15,320,281 of JAOQMQ010000005.1, read as the reverse complement.
AACCAGTTTTATAACTGCCTATCTGAGAAAATTGAGAGAATACTGAGCGAAATTAAAACTAGTGGACCGAATTACCCAAGCAAGGGTGGAACTGCACCAACCACAGCCCCAACCCATGTGTTGACTGGATGGATCTGCTTCAATGGTGTATAGACAAAGGCATAGAGAATAAGATTAGAAGCAGCAAGCCCAGCTGCCAACATATTAGCCTGCAACAATCTAATCTATGAGACCAACATAAATCATTATGCTCGAATCTGATTAAGCATAAAGGAACAATAGTTATCATCACCTTGCTAGCAAGCATAGTGGTGCCAGTCAAACCAGCAAATGATGCCCAGTAAACTGCATGAGGTACTGTAAGTCGGCCTGAAGGCAGTGGTCTGTTTCTCGTACGTTTCATTTTGGCATCATTCTTGATCTCAAACACCTAATAACATGGAACAAGCAATAGATGAGTTGATAAGTCAAATCTACGAATCCATGGTTTCAAGGAAAATCGATGTATTAATCTGCACCAACTACTTGAAAGAGCAAGCTAGATATTCTAAAAATGAGCACTAGAATTAGAAAAATGCATCTCTTCATCTATACAGCAGTGACAATAAACTCAGATGTCCAAAGGTCTTTAGTTTAGATTTTTGTTTTCTCAAGCTTCCTTTTAAGTAAAGCAAGAAGGAAGGAAGTCGTGTGATCAGAGGTTAAAAGCATTTTTCAGATAAGGGAACCACAAGCTTCCATATGGTAGAGTTAAACATCTTTCAAATGCAAACAGACAGTCTCCAGCAAAAAGTCCTTGAATCTCAAAATGACTAAGAAAATTGCTGTGGATCATGACACCAAGCGAACATCGTCTGCATAAAAGATTGCTCCTATGATCCTTAAACCTTGCTTCGAGGGATTAAAGTCTCACTTGCTCTAAGTTTTCAAAAGTCATTCACCAAAAATATACCTTGGGTTTTGAAGTCCAGCGTATCGAAATGGATATGAAATTTGAGAAATTGCAAAAGAAAAGGGGTGAGAGGGTGGGGTACCTGATTGAAGGAGTTAGCAGAAGCAGCAACCAACATAGTACCAGCACAAGTGTAACAAAGCCCTGCTATATCAACCCCATTTCCACTCCCAATAACATACCCTGTTCCAGATGTTGCAACCACTAGCATACTGAAACAGAAACAGAAGACATATTTCAATTCAGGAATCAGATAAGAGAAGATGGAGAAGAAAGATGAAGGACCTGAGGCGGGCTTTGGAAAGCTCCCAATAGCAGCGACCGTAGTGGACAGCAGAAGCCAAGATGGATGGTAGGCGGACGGCGGAGGAAGGAGGAGGAGGGGATAAGGAGGGGGAGAGTGGTGGAATTGCATTGGTGGTGGAGTAATTGCTAACATAGTAATAATGAGAAGAAGGCGAGCGATTGACAGAATTAGATGAGAAACTCCTCCATAGAGATTGGGAGTTTCTCCACATCATTTCATGGAGATTCAATTCACGAAACCACAGATCACCCAAAACCTTCTTCCTCTTGCCTCAATTTCACACCCGTATTTCTCTGACCAATTATATATATAATAAGAGACTCTGGTAAATTGGAATACTTGTAATCACTGGGATGAATGAAACAAAGGATTTTAGAATTTCCATTAAAGAATTATCAAATACGGGCTCATTTAATAAAGGCCCTTTTTTGTTCTCAACTCGGCCCATTGTCAAATCCGGGCCTTTACTGAGCTATAATAATATAAAATTATAGGATAAAAAACATTACTTAATGAAGAAAGTGTAGCATATTTAATAGGTGTAGTGAGCTATAAGTTTTAGATTACTATATAAAATCAAATTCTAACTGGACAATTACAACAATTGCAGAAGAAAAATGAGTTATTGAAAATAGCTAACTTGGTTTTCCTCATCTTTTGATGCTCCATACTTAGTAATAAACACTAGGAACAACTCAATTTAGCTTATAATAGACATATTCAATCTTATTTATATTTAACAATTTCAGTCTACTAATATGAAAATGAAAAATCGAGATTACAAAAAAAAATACCTACAATAATTTATGCTTATACATATAAAAAGAGGACAAGTAGAGAAGATCTAGTAAGAAACATAATTCTAAAGGCTTAAAGAGCCAGAATATCCCTTAATGTCTATACTAATACGAGGGATATCAACTACCCAAAATCAAAAAGAGCTAAGAGAATTCCTTTTCAAAATAAAATGTATGTTGATATGTGTTTTGGAATCCAAGCTCAATGTAGATAAGTGTTAGAACATGATTTTTTTTTTGAAAAAACATTAGCTTACTCTTGCCAACCATAATTTCATCATAATGGCATATTGCTTATGATCCTCATAAAATAGATATCTCCATGATCCTTATTTCATATTAAATCATACATCTAGCTGTTTCTTTAGTTTAAGAGAAGACTAATTTCTTTGGCTCCTTCGTTTGTGGTTATAACTTAGCATTTTAGAGGAGAGACTTCTAGAACAACCTTAAAGATATAAATCCTTCTATTGACTACCCTTAGATCATCCTTAGTGATTTTAACAACTCTTTTCATGTACTTGAAGTTGATGGTAACGCTAGCTTGAGGAATTTTAATAGGAATATTGGAGAATGTGTTCATAATATTGAGGTAACTGACCTAAAGACTGAGGGGGAATTTTTTCACTTAGAGAAATATGCAAAGTGGGAATTGGCATGTTAGGAAGAAACTAAATAGACCCTTGGTTAATCAAAATTTGTTGTGAGGGTTCCCAGAGAGTAAAGAAATATTTAGGAATCCCTTTTTCTTCTCAATCTTTTAATCATCTAAAGTTTGTCTCATCATTAGCCCATGAAAGGCCTTTTTTGTTTCAACAACTACTTAACTGAGGTTGAGGGATTTGAGGACGTTGTTATAAGGGGCTTATCTCTATTTTTTTCATGGTCACAAAGCTTTCATCTGTATGTGGAAGCTGAGTATATGAAAAAGGAGCATAAAGTTTTAAATTAGGTAGCCTTAACGAAGCTTAAATTTATTTATGAGGAACTTTACTCTAAACTAGGTGACCCTACCTTGCTAATGGATGAGAGAAAAGCCTTGAATACCAACACAAAAGTTGTAGAGTTCTATAATTCTTTACTAAGGAAAAGATCCAGAGTCTGATGGCTTAAAAAGAAACATAAAAACACTAAATTCTTCCACCAATCCATCAAAATCAGGAAAAAGTTCAACAAAATATCCTCCTTGACTAAGTAGAATGGAGGAACTGCTCACTTTCAAGATAAAATCAAGTAATAGGTCTTTAGTTACTTTAAAAACACTCTTGGTACTTAAATTATTTGTGACTCTTCTGTGTAGATCCTCCAATCCTTCATCACAAACATTTTACTAATGAGGAATTTGTGAAAGAAGTAGAGAGGGCAATATTTGATCTTAATCTAGGTAAATCTCTAGGACCATATGGAGTAAATGATCTATTTTTTCAAAATTCTTGGTCTTTGATTAGAAAAATGGTGATAGATGCAGTCCTGGAATTCTTTGAGAAGAAGAATATGCTTAGGTAGATAAATAAAACCTTTATAAGCCTTATTCTTAAAATTCATAATCCTCATCCCCTTCAAGATTACAAGCTTATATCATATGGTAGCACCTTATACAAGATCATTGCTAAGTTGTTGGCTTCCAAATTGAAGATTACTCTTAGGACTTTGATTAACGAGTCACAAAATGCTTTATGTAAGGAAGATTGATTGAGGATAACATCTTATTGGGTTAAGAACAATTCAAGAACTACAATAGAAAAATTATATCATCCTTACTATTCCAAATTATAAAAAAGGAAGAGAATTTGATCTTACCTTTAGGAATGTAATAGGAATTTCAAAGCACTTTAACACTTTTCCTTCTCTCAAAAGTAGGTAAAAAAAATAAGGGAGCATAGATAGTTTGCTTTTAAGAAATAAGCTAAAACTTTAGAAAATGATGAAATGGATTAAATTTTTTACCATGGTGTGCTTTATATGGGAAATATTTATAATCAATATTAATCAAGATCAATGACCAAGATTAATATAAGTTTCACCTCCCTACTAGTAAAGGAAATGTCTCTATATAGTAATGGACAAATATATATATATATATTTATATTTAAATTTATTTATTTATTTATTTATAAGAATCTTTATAGGAGTGTAAATTTCAATCACATCTAATCTAATTTAAGAAGTATAAAAAAATAAGTCTATTTTTATTTTTTTTGAACTTTTTAATTTCATTGGATCCAAATTAGACATCTTTCATTTTTCTTATTATCAAACTAATAAAAATTGATCCAATAAAGAGTCTCTTTATTTTTATAATCTATTAATTTCTTATCCCTCGATAAGTTAAAAAGATAAAGTCCATAATAAGATCCTCTTCAAATTACTTCCTTCATTACAAATGATTTGAAGAGGATTTCTATTTTTATACTTTCATAGCACAGTAAATGTATTGCAGTAATGAGAACAGCGAATGATAAGCAAGTGAGAGATTACATAATGCCCAAGGGCATGAATAACTTGTATATCCACTTAAGAATTAATAAATAAAGTTTGAATTAAATCAAATAAACGGATTGATTGATTCAAAACTATATTATTTATTTTAGATGTAAAGACTAATTAATAATCTTTGTGCAGTATACAAACATGCATTCTTAAGGAAGAATCAATACACTAAATCAAAAAGAACTAATGCTCTCCCAATATTTTAGTACTTGGAGCTTCCTGGAATTCTCATCGTTAGGTTTTAATGGTTGCTTTAGGGTCTAATTTAGTTTCTCCTCTCTACAGCCAGCCTTGGTCTCCAATATATCTCCCCCTCAAAACCTTACTCTATATATATGGTGATCCATCATCTCTGATCTCTTGGTCCCTTTAGTTTTATTTTGATCTTTCGTTATTCTCTTAACGTCTCATTACTCCACCTGATTCCTTTTACCCGTTGCACACTGATAGTCGAGCTTCTTGCTAGCTTGCTCTCTTATGCTCTCTCTCTCTCTTTTGTGCTTCAATTTCAAATTTCGTTACTTCTTTTATTAAGCATCTCAAGCGTGAACTTTTCCTCCTAGTTGTTACAGATACAAATGAAGAAAACAAAGAAGGTGACGGACGACTCGACTAGCCGTTAGAATTTAGCATGAAACGCAACGTTTTAAATAACGTCCACCATTGTTATTATATGGTTGGAACTATGATATCTTACTCCAGCTGTATATAGGTTGGGTTGTAACGATTTCGGAATCATGTTTGAACTGAATGATTTTGGGAAATCTCTTTTTCTATCTCTCACGTGTTTCTGTGTATGATTCTTTCCTAATTCTTCATATAACAATTGGTATCAGAGCACGCGGTTCTGGGCGACGATCATGGCTGAAGGTACTAGGAATGCAGAGTTACGTAAGATAGAAGACAATCTGAAGGGACTGATGGAACGAATGTTCTCGGAGATGAATTGCAGGAAAGAAAAAGTAGAGAAGGAAATGTCAGAGCTGAGGAATATGATGATGCTCACGTTGCAGAAAATGGGAAATGACGCCACAACAGCTGACCCGACTTCTCAGAGTAGTTCAGAAAGGGTGATAGAAGAAGAAAGAGTAATATCCACAAGAATGAACCGGATAAAATTTCCACTGCTTGATAGCGATAACGTCAAGCTTTGACTCTATCGCTGTGAACAATTCTTTTCTCTGGATCAAACACCTGAAGGAACAAAAGTCAGCGTTGCAATTCTTCATATGGATGAAAAAGCGCAAGAATGGTATAGATTGTACGTCCGAAATCGCAACAAAGGGGACTTAATGGGTTGGGAGGAGTTCACCAAGGCTCTGAAGCAGCGTTTCGACGCTGAGATCTTCGACGACCCAGTGGGGGAGTTTAAGGACTTAAGGTAGGAGGGAACGGTCCTTGAATACTGCGCATTATTTGATCACCATTCTAACCGGTTGGTTTTACCAGAGGACTACCTGGCGGGGTTCTTCATTAAGGGACTTTGTCCCGAAATAGGAGTTACCATCAAGTTGCACGAACCGAATTCCTTACATCAGGCATATACACTAGCGAGGAAGCAAGAAGCTATACTGGCATCAGTAGGTCATACTATCTTTAATCGACACAATGCTTCGAGACAAATGAGTAACAATGGACAGACTAACATCCATCCCAGAGGTTCTTCCTCTTCTGCCATGTCAAGGAATCCTAGTTCAGATCGGTTATTGGCAACCCCAGTATCCTCGCCTCGGCCCTCCTTACAGGTGAGACCACTTAGACCGCACAGATCAATCAACAGTAAGGATTTTGACAAAAAAAGAGCCAAGGGACTCTGCTTCTGGTGTGACGAAAAGTACACTCTAGGTCACAAATGCAAGAAACGACAGTTTCAATTCTTTGTGGTGGTAGAGGAAGATGCATGTCCTAAAACCCCACCCGAACTCGAAGAGGAAGAAGTGGCTGTATTCTCTGAGCCAATCAATGCCCCTTAGTTTCAATGCAGGCAATGTTGGGTTGTTCGGGGAACACTGAATTTAAACAAATGAGAGTGATAAGTATGCACCAAAGGAGGCAGATCCACATCCTAATAGACAATGGCAACATGCACAACTTCGTGGACTCCTCAGTGATAAAAAAGGGCAGGTGTGGCATACAGAGCATAGAACCTATATCTATAACAGTAGGTGGCGGGCTACAGTTGAAGTTCCACCAACGCTGTCGAAATTTTGCATGGACAATGTAGGGAGCCCAATTCACCATGGATGCCTTGATTCTGTCTCTGGGAGGCTGTGATGTGGTCTTAGGGGTACAGTGTAACACCCAAATACCCCCTGGGAGGATACATGGATGCCACCCAAGACAGAACAAACGAAACCAAACATCACATTGACATTTATCTTATTTAGAAATTCAAACACACACATATATTACATAGCGTAATATCA
>JAOQMQ010000005.1:15295562-15313209 GCA_027563845.1 Erythroxylum subrotundum | reverse complement strand
GAGATACAAGTCGACTTATAGGTACTGTGCATGCGTAAGTCGAGTTACAGGAGTGTACAAGTCGACTTACACTAACAGTACCAAGATTGGGCCTCCTGGCTTCGGTAGAGGGGAACCACTCCTAGGTTCCCACAAAAGTAATGACTCTGAAAAAACCAAAGGGCCAAGACATTATAGCTGCTTGTTTCCAACCCCTGATCCAAGGAGAAGTAACGGGACAACGTGGAACAGTTACTAATGTGTCTCCAGTCCCTTTGATGGAAAACGATAACACTCTTGCGGCTTGCACTCCGGGTACGTCACTGACTCCTTCACCTTTGTGTGTTGCTGGAAAATCCCTTCAGCTGGGGGATGAGGTAGCATCCACAGCTGAAGAGGAAATAGATCTGGGCAGTAAAGCTACTAGCCAAACCGTGGAGTCAGAGGTGGAAGGATCTGAATCAAACATGGTTGTCGACCCTGCTAGTTTAGGGGGTGGACAATCTGCATAGCAGGTGTTTGTCAAAAAGGCGCAGGTAGGGAATGGGGCTGATGCCAAGAAACCGTCCTTTGCTAGTCTCTTTAGAAACAATAGAGACCTTAACAGAGGCCTCAAACTGGAGGCTATACTCGTGGGAGACAAGGTTATTCTTGATAAGGAAGATGTGCTAGAAATTGAGCAGGAATGGGGATTTTGTCTAGTTGGGTGTTTCACGGGAAAGTTCTCGGAGCTGAAAACTATAGAGAATTTAACGACTTCTTAGGCAGTAAAATGCAGGCCCCTACCTCACAGCAATGGTTGGCTAATTTTCCAATTTATCACCGAGGAGGATAACTTGAGTGTCCTCTCCGGTGACCCTTATGTCTTGTATGGTAAAACTTTGCTGCTGAAAAAATTAGCTCCTGGTTTCACTTTCGATTGCAGGGAATTTATGAAGGTTCCAGTATGGGTCCAATTGCCAAAGGTTCCGCTAGATGCTTGGACTGAACGAGGACTATCAAAATTGGGTACAAGGATTGGTAAACCCATCTGTACGAATCATATCACGAGTACAAAGTCTAGGCTTGGTTATGCCAGCCTATTGGTGGAAGTTGACATCTCAAAACCTCCAGTCACTAGCTTCGAAGTCCAACTTCCCATAGGGGAGCCCTTTCAACAATCAGTTCTTTTTGAGACGTTTTCGGAGTATTGCTGTTTTTGTAACCTCTTTGGACACTCTCCTTTTGTGTGTAAAAGGAAGCAAAAGATGAAGCATGGGCAATCAACCCTAGATGTCAACACCCCTGCGGTACCATCTAATAGTTACCAAGCCAACAAGGGAAAAAAACCGAATCAGAAAGCAAAGGACATTCCACTGGTGGAGGGGGACACAGATCTGACTAAAGATGATGCTCCTACAGATGTTGGTATAGGGGATGCGACTGCTAGTCAAGGTCAACCAATGTGCTGCAATTCAGGCAATGTTAAGGGCATTAAGGTTGCAGGTGTTACCTCTTCCCCTTCTGTGGAACCGGCATCTGAAGAACAGTCTAACGATGCCCTTCCTTTTCTCCCAGAAACAGTTGCAGAAGATACACAGAGGGATATACTAGTTCCACAGCAAGCTCATGCAATGCATCCTAAATAAAGATTCGGGTAGAGCAATCATCGTGCAATCCGCAACCTTTGCTTGGGGGGAAGAGCATGTGTCTTGCAATACTTCAGAGCAAGTCAGAGCCAATAGTAGTAAACTGAATCCGGGGACTGCTGCTACCGGTCTGAAACTAAAAAGTGCTCTTAAAGGAAAGGAAACAAAAACTAAATCCGTATCACGGGGGGCACCCCATCCGGAAGGAAGATACAGAGTTGCAGTGTCATGGGGGTCTGAAATACAAAGAGGGGTAGGGGGCCTCGGCCTCCACAACCCAAATGACGTTCCTCTGTTGGAATGTCCGAGGCCTCAACATGGCCTCGCGACAAAAGAGTGTTGTCGATCTTGTACAACATCACAAATGTAGACTTGTTGGCCTTCTTGAAACTAAATTATCGGTAGAGAGTTTAATTCTATGATGAAATGTCGCTTTGGGGGCTGGGAGTTTTGCCACAATTTTGATGCTATCAGAGGGTCAGATGTGCCTTCTTTGGGATCCCCATTTTTACCATTGCACTGTGATTGAGATTGGAGCACAATTCATCCACGTAAGGCTGAAATGTAACATCTCCTAGACCATTTTCTCTGTGTCTATTGTGTATGGCCTGTATACGGTTTTGGAGAGACAAGAGTTGTGGATGCACCTTACCCGCCTTCACCCGGATTTGAGACAACCTTGGCTTATTTTGGGAGATTTTAACTGTGTTTATTCCACGAGAGAATGCCTAGGCTGTCGTGCACCTACAACCGATTTCCTTCAAGATTTGGCAAATTTTCGAGTTGCTATGAGGTTGGAGGATGCCCCAAGTAGGGGGAATTTTACACTTGGAATAAAGCATCACGATGGGCCAAACTTGATCGGGTTCTCATGAACCAAGCATGGCACTCAATGGACCTCCACTGCTCAGCTCAGTTTCTAGCCATGAGAATTGACTCTAATCATTGTCCAGTCATTCTTGAATTCAGTCGGTTGAAGCACCAAGGGAATAGGCCTTTTAAATTCTTTCATATGTGGCTGCAACATCCACAATTTTAGAGCATTATATCTAGAGTGTGAGAGGAAACTGTTTATGGTTCTGCCCAATTTAAGTTGTGCAAAAAACTGCAGAATCTTAAATCCCCTTTGAAAGCCCTTAACGGTCTTGCTTTCGGTAACATCACAGCTAAAGCCGCAAAGGCCCTGGAGTATTTCCAAGTTGCTTACAAGGCTGCCCTAGCAAACCCATCCGATATGTTGTTGAATCAGGAGATGATTTGCAAGAGAAAACAAGTAGACTTTCTACTGGATGCCGAACGCCTCTTGTTCCAACAAAAAGAAAAGTGCACCCATTTGATGGAGTCCGATAAAAGTACCAAGTACTTCCATGTAGTTGTGAAAAAGTGTGAGAAAATGAATGTTATCTCCTATATTATCAAAGAGGATGGTTCCCCGACTACTTCATTGGATGAAGTGGCTTCTTGCTGTGCACGGTTCTACAAAGACCTTTTAGGGACCGAAGCTACCCTTAGTAACATTGATATGGAAGTGGTGCAAAATGGTAGGGTGTTGGATGACCAAGCAAAGGGGATCTTGGAGGCCTCTTTAAGTGATGCGAAAATTAAAGCAGCAATGTTTTCTATAGGGGCGAACAAAGCGCCAGGGACGTATGTGTTTTCTTCAGCTTTCTTTACTCACCAATGGGACAAGTTCGGAGTGGATGTTATAGATGTGGTAAAAGAGTTCTTCCATTCGGGTAGACTTTTGAAACAGCTCAACTATGCTATCCTTACCCTCATCCCTAAAACTACCTCGGCTCTCTGGGTTTCTGATTTTCGACCAATTGCTTGCCTTAATGTAGTATATAAGGTCATCACAAAAATTTTGAATGAACGGATGTTGCAGGTGGTGGGGAGTATTGTGGACCCAGCACAAACAACTTTCATCCCTGGGCGGAACATGCTAGATAACGTATTCCTTGCCCAGGAGCTTATACGGGGTATACGCGGAAGTGAATTTCACCGAAATGTATGTTCAAAGTTGATATTACCAAGGCCTATGATACACTAGACTGGAAATTTCTGGAGCAGATGTTGCTGAATCTGGGTTCCCCCCCCCCTTCCCGCCCCCCACTTTACTGGCTGGGTCATGGAATGTGTACAGACTACCTTTTTCTCTTTATCCATAAATGGGGCTCTGCATGGGAAGTCTAATGGTAGAAGGGGCCTTAGGAAAGGGGATCCCATGTCCCCTACTCTCTTCCAACTTGGACTAAAGTGTTTATCCCGACTCCTCAAGAAGACTACTGCATCTCTCCCTTTTAACTACCACCCGAAATGCAAGAGATTGGGCATTACTCACTTTGCTTTCGCAGACGACCTCATGCTCTTTGCTAGAGGAGATTGGCCCTCTTTGGGAATTTTAATTTATGCTCTCCATGATCTGGAAAGGGTGGCAGGGTTGAGGATGAATGTGACGAAGTCCAATATTTACATTGCCGATGTTGAAGGGTACGAAAAAGAATGTCTCTGGCAGTTGGCTGAGTGTCCCCTAGGTGAGTTTCCTGTCCGATATTTGGGCATCCCACTGGCCCCTATGAAGGTATCTGTGGCACAATTTTCAGTGTTACTGGATAAAGTTGAAAGTTACCTCCACTCTTGGAAAGGGCAGTCACTTTCTTATGCTGGCAGAGCGGAGCTTATCAATTTTGTAATCCAAGGAGTGTTAGCCTTTTGGTTGCAAGCCTTTCCAATGCCTGCTAAAATCTTGGACCGGATCACAGCCTTGTGCAGAGTTTTCTTATGGGAAGGGAAGCACTTCCAAGTGGCCTGGGATAGTATTTGTACTCCCAAAGAGGAAGGGGGTCTTGGCTTTAAATGTAGTAAACAGTGGAACAATGCTCTATTGGCAAAGGTCCTCTGGAATATCCATGCAAAAGCAGATTCTTTGTGGGTACGGTGGGTTCATGGTGAATACCTACGGGATACATCAATTTGGGATTGGATTCCTCATCCCCAGAATTCCCCCTTGATGAAAAAGTTAGCTAGTATTCGGGATGCTTTGGTGGAGAAATTGGGTGGCAGAGCTGTGATTGAAAAGCAAATACAACAGATTTGTGTCCAAGATTTCCTCTCTTCTCAGAAAACTTATGATCTCTTACGAATGAAGCAACTTCGGAAACCTTGGATGTCACTTATATGGAAGCATTATATCCCTCCCAAATTTTCCTTTATTTAGGGCTACGGGGAAGGCTTCCTACAAAGGATAACCTTCCTTTCTTGGAAGTTGATAATCTTTATGGCTTTTGCCGACTAACACCTGAAACATCCCTCATCTCTTCTTCATTTGCCCTATTACAAGGAAAATTTGGGATATAATACGGATGGGGCTTGGAGTACAGTGATCTATGTCCATTCTCCACAGTGTTGTCAAATGGATCCGGAAAGACTACCCGGGAGCACTTATAAAGAGCAAAGCGATTTGACTTGGACTGCTGTGCACCATCTACATAATTTGAAAATCTCTGAATACTATTCAATTTGAAGGAGTGTCATTCTCTTGTGAGGATATTGTAGCTAAAATTAAAATAGTTTTGTTTCGAATCTTGTATCGCCTTTACCCTCCAGATTTAATTCATTTCTGATTTTGGGTGTATGGGGGATCTGGTTTTAAATTTCTGTTTTGTTGATACAGTGCCAGTCTTTTTGTGCTCTCCTTGGCCTACATTGTTGTATCTGGTTTAGGAGGTGATGCCTCCTATAATGGGTGTATAGGGGGGTGGGATGTGATTTTTCTTATGAGTTTGCTAGAACCATTTTTACTGTCATTCTCCTAACTTATGGCAGGGTTTGGGGCTGGATAATGATGCTCCCCTTCACTTTCGATTTAGGATGATGGCAAGCCTCTTTGATAGTGTACTATCACATGAAGGTGGTAGATGTCTGTTACCTTATGGTGTTGGCTCCCGTGATGCAAGGGTTTATGTTGACCTTCTTTTTGCTGCAGTCTCTTGGTTAAGCTTGGATAGGAGCCTCCATGTGGGCTAGATTGGCTCACCGATGGACTACCCTTCCCTAGCCTCATGTAACCATCTTTGTAGGCTGAAGGTTCTGGTCTGGACTTGGAGTGTTCCCTACGGGTCTTTGGGCTGTATTTGGGTTTTGGGATGATTCATACCTTGGGGTTTATTTTGATTTTCTTTTTGTCGTTTATCATGTGATTTTGACTGGGGTATGCCCCTTTGACAGTGTATATATCCACTTCTTTGATGAATACAATTTACCATTCATCAAAAAAAAAAAAGGAACTAGGGAAAGAGCTCCCTAACACTATTCTCTTTCTAAAACTCAATGAAAACAACTCACTAACAGAAGCTGAGATCTTAATTACATATACTCTTCAAGTCATCAACATAAGACATGGAAGCCTACGAGCATAATTTTTCAGAAAGGAGACTATAATAAACTCATAGAGCTTAACAATTTAGCGGATCCCACATGAACCCTCGAGCCAAATACCGATATTATTTAAGTTGTGTACCAAGAAAAAAGCAGCACTCCATATGTTAGCACACAACCAAAATTCAATGAGCTATCAACTGTATTGCTAATGAATTTATTAGTGGAATGATAATCCAAAATACACTCTTGATATATTAAGATTAATGGAGATAACCAGAGGTTTGCTATCAACTGTATTGCTGATGAACTTTAATCCTTATACTTTCCTTAGTAAGTTTTCTCTCTCTCAATATATTCATTCAATTTTCAGCAACAAAGCTTACATTCTTAAGAAAAAGAACAATAGCCTTTCTTCCTCTTATCTGACAGATGTACTGACATAAAGTGTAAACATGATAGCGTACAGCCACTGGAGAATAGTTCCATAAACTTTTATACGATGGCTACCACTTTGAACCAAGATGCCAGTCGCGTGTGATGTGCTTTCAGAATTTACGACAAGTCACTCGTATTTCCTTCTAACATTTTTCAACACACGTAATATAGAATCGTTATTTTGGAGCATACAATGGTCAACTACAGAAGGAGGAAAAAGAAAAAGACAAGGAAGTACCCATAAAATTTTGAGACAAGATCTTTTGTCCAATTTTATGGTGTCTTATTCTGTCTCATAAATCTCAGTCATTCATTTATGCGGATCCCGCGTAGGCTCCGCATAAATAAACGCAGATCCCATATAAATAAATGATTGAGATTTATGAAATAAAATAAGATACCATAAAACTAAACAAAAGATCTTAATTCTCAAATTTTGGCCACTTTTCTAGGCCTGAGCAGAAAGGAGTTTATAGTACTGTATGACATCATGCATCAAGGATTTTACTCTCGTGAAGCGCTCCAAACCCACGTGAACTAAACCAATGGTTCCTATAAGGAATTTGGATATTCAACCAAGAAAAGCTTGTCATTGTCTCTAATCACCTCTATAGAGTCTATTTCTGCACCTTCTTCATCTGTTACCATGAGGTTTGTTGTATCCATCCCGAATTTTTCTCCTAGAAAAAGCACCAAAATGTTAATTGAAAAGAAGAAGACAAATCCATGCAAGAAGTATATATATTCCCACAAAAAATACCTGCGGTTATCTTTACTTCTTCTAGCGAGCTAGGCAACCTTATTAATCTTCCGGGTTCCATGCAACAAGATTGTCTACGAACCTCAGGATGGCCTCTGTATATGCTCACTCGTATGGCATAGCTTTGATTGTTGGTTTTAACCATGGAGATACCTTCTTGTTCTGCTTCATGTATTTTTAACAGCATTTCGTTAGCTGATATGACTCCAGGAATTGTAATCCGAAGTCCAATTTCTCTCTTCTGCAACATTTCATTTAATGCTGTCGAAGAAAACCCGTAGGTGTTTGTTTCATCACTGACTTCTGCGCCATTCATCACCAGTAAATTGACCATGTCTGTATAGTTCTCTGTCATTGATATTTGGATTGCTGTTTTTCCATGTCGATCCTTGGAATCCACATTTAAACCATGTTTCAAGAGCTTATCCATCATAACTAAATCATTACGTTTCGCAGCCGTACACAATAGATCACCAGCAACATTTGGGTCAGAAGCGATGGCGAATTGATAAAGAGCCCTGAAAACAGAATGGTGATTTGAAGCCATGGCGTCCCACAAGGCTGTGTTACCATGAACATCTGAAAAGAATATATATCTACAGTAATTAAGTAGTGACCAGAAACAACTGTAAGAGAAGGAAATTATGGATGTAAATTTGTGTCTCTGCAACCTCTTGAATGGATGTTGCATCCATGCTTAAGTAGAACTGCTACACACTCTTCATACCCTTTGGACGCTGCTACGTGCTGATGAAGGACGCAATTAAATTAAAGAGAACTCATCTTATTACATTCTATCGAGTTTTAACTAATCAAATCTTGAACAAGATTTGGGCAAAGGTAATGTCTTGCGTAGTTCAGACAAAAAGTTTCAAATACCAGAGGGGTTCGTCCCTTGGTGTCACCAATGTCAGGATCCAATTTTGCAATGAGTAGGGCTTCAAGAAAAGAGGCATTTCATGTGCTTGCTACATTAAGCAAGTTGATTGACATGTTTCGATCATTTTCTTCTCCATCCTCCTCAAAAAGAAAATCTCCAATTTTCAAATTCTTGATGTTTCTGTGATGCTGTATAATTATTGCAACATATTTTTATATATGTGGGAGAAAAGAGCGTTGAAATACCCTCAATTAAAAAATTAGAAAGCAACCTGAAGGAAGTTCTTAATGAGAGCAACATAATCTTCATGTTTGGTCTTAACTTCCATGAGAGCACTGGTTTTAATGCTGAGGAGTTGTGATAGCGTCCTAGATCGATATGTATAGCTTTGAGGTCTGCAACAAATTGCACCAACTTCTCCAAACATGTCTCCAGATTGGAGTGTTCCAACAACGAACTCTTTTTCCATGTCATGATCCATAATCTCGATTTCTCCTGAAACAATTATGTAAACATCATCTGGTGCTTCATTTACTATGACAACATCTTCTCTTGGAGGAATGTATTCGGCCTTCATCTTGGTCACCTGCATGCGTACTTTTTGTGTATTAGAATCCAAATCTAGTATCTATTGTAACATCAAGTACACATTTGATACCAGAAGTAGTAGTGTGTCCCTTGAGAGACCGTCAAAGAGATAGACCCTTTCAACAGTTGGCAGGAACAAATGCTGACCGATACTTTTGCAAATGGATTTTGGAAGTTGTTGGATCAGATGATTCTGGTTCAAGCTCTCAGCCTTGTATCTCAAGCACATATAAGCCAATATCTGGTCTTTAAGTCTTGGAGGCAACCGGTTTCTACTTACAAAACTTGATGCTGCTTCTATGCTATTCCTCTGAGCCCGGCGTTGGCAAAACATATGCAAATTCCAATTAAACTCCTCATGTCAATATTAATATAAACATATTAGGCAAGATTAATTGCCAAAAAAAAGGAAGAAAAGGCGAGAGTGGTGGTACTGGTACTGGTACTAGTACTTACAAAATCCATGGTGCGCCGAGTTCCTTCAACAACAAGATTAGTCATGTTACCAATAATATAAGCAGTAAGCCCGAGGTTAAAAAGCATGTAGAAAATGATAAAGATCATTTCCGTGGTGTTCTCGGCGTGGAGGTCACCGTATCCGACGGTAGTCATGGTGGTGATCGACCAGTACATAGCCGAAATGTATATGATCCAAACGCTTGTGTCTTCTACATTTGGGAACTTTGTTGTTACCCATGTCTTTCCTTTATGTGGTAATCTGTCGGCTAGCAAATAATACAGGCATCCAGCACAATGCACTGTAAATAGTGTCACCTGCAAGATTAAACATTATTTTTTATTTTAATTAATTACATGTACATATATGAGTGTATGTGCTTGTGTAATGACTCACACATAGCAGCCTAGCGCAGCGAACCCAGAAATAGCTAAATCTGATATCCTTCTCAAGCCTGCCAAAATAAGATTGGTGGTGTTAGTTGAAACACTAAAATTGTGATTAACCCAATGGACTCAACTCCATTTCCACTACCTAGTGAAGAACTGCTTAACTCTGCGGAGACGCCAAAATCTAAGCATGCCCAAGAGAGAGTAGGAGAGGCCAATTGTCTTCCTTCCAGTGAACAAGTAGCCCAATGCCTCGAATGGGATAGTGGAAGCCACATCCATTAAGAACCACGTGGAAAGATATCTGTTTTATATTAGTTAAAAAGTCAATTTACTTGGCCCATGCTTTGTATTAATACCCCAATCAACTAACCTTGTGGCAATCCTTCTTCTGTCACTAACTAGTAGCTGAGTTTGCGTGTCAATGTACGCAACAAAGAAGGTTAAGACTATATCAATGGCGAAAAATAGGTCAACCACATTGTCTGCAATATATAGTCCTGATTTTTGTAGAATCCCATTCCCATGAAGAAATGCCATCTCAAATGGATAAACCCACGCAGAGTAGATGACCAAAAGCACCATTAATGTCTCCCACCACCTGCATTTGCATTACCAACTATGATCGACTATCAGTGGTTTTTTTAACGGAAAGAGGGAAAAGGTCTCTGGATATATAAAGAGCTTTTCCTAAATCATTTTAGCTCCTACCAAGTTGCAATAGCACTAGCAGAAACATGGTATTCCAAATATATATAGAAATAGTCAAATACCTGTATCTTGAATCCATGGGAGAAATGATCCATCCTTTAGAGTTGATAAAATTGTGGTTGTAGTCCGAAACGCCAAGAGGTGGCAGAATGATCTTGGACAGGCGAGATAGAGACAAAGCCTTGTCAGGTTCCTCGGGATGTTGTGAAGTTTCTGTCCCTCTTTGTCGTTGGCTTTCCCAACCATAAGGTGAGAACTTCAGTAATGTCATTCTATTCAACTCCAAGAAACAGTTTTACAGAGATGATATGCTGTGAGCAAAGATAGAGAAATTGTAGATGAGTGTAGCGAAGTCGGTATACAAAAAGAAGTTAAGAAGAAACGAGTCTGCTTCGTGAAATTAATTTGTGGGTGTAATGGTAGGTATGGTGGTCCTTTTAGAAATGCAGTCAAATCAGTAGTAGAGTGCCCTCTGTCCTCGTCAACCCAACAATGGAATGAGGACGTAGCACACCTGCATTGATTGATTGATAGATTGACAGATTGCTGCTTTTGTGATGAAAAACATAAATCTAACAGAGATTGTGGGGCTCTCAAAATTTGGCCTCGCATCTTTAGTTTTGAGGACCATAATAATCTACCATTCTCAACTATCAGCTCCTCTACTTCTTCATGTATCTATATCTCAATGTTACATCAAGCTTACACTGAATTTGTCTAGCTCAGGAGATAATCATGTCCCCATATTCCATCTTTTCTCCTGAGCACTCAAGCTGTAATGCTTTTTACACCAACCAATCTTCTCATCTCCAGTTCTCCACCGGAACAAAAGAGTTTCATTGATAGCAACTACATAGGAATTAAAGTCGTGTTAGACAACAAAAAAAAAAAAAAAAAAAACCAAGTGATCTCAAATTTAACTTATTATTATTTACTTTTAATTAAATATGAATCTTTTTTACTAATAACCAGCAACTATTTAATGATGATGGCTTACTTATCCCATCAATAAAGCGCTAATTAACACAAGAAAGTATATACCTTGTGTGTTAATAAGTTGGCAAATAATTAATACCAATGTTTAGTGAAAATTAAGTTGCTCCACGTAAACTTGGTTGATAGGATTGCAAATTCTCCATTTGACACACAATTCCAAATGGGTAATAGCTCCTTTTGATATATCAACATATATAATTAATATGTGGATATGCCTCAAGACAGAACTTGCTAGAATCTACAGGTTGGGCCTACAGAGATTGAGAGTTCCAACTACCCTGCAGTTCAGTTTAAAGTGAATATATCTGTTGAAACAAGAATCACCCCCTCACCCAGTAAAAAGGTTA
The DNA here is from genome assembly GCA_027563845.1 of Erythroxylum subrotundum. NCBI lineage: Eukaryota > Viridiplantae > Streptophyta > Magnoliopsida > Malpighiales > Erythroxylaceae > Erythroxylum > Erythroxylum subrotundum. The sequence continues at coordinate 15,301,659 of JAOQMQ010000005.1, read as the reverse complement.
AAGTAAAGATTCTGATTCTCTTCGTAATAGGCCAGTGGTGGCGAGCACGTCAGTCGGGTGGAACTCAATCTACGACCCGAGCCGACCAATGCTTGGTCTTTCTTTGTACTCGTTTGTCATTGTCTTGGCGGAAGTCCCACCCCCCACCCCCCCGACGCGGAAGAAATTTCCCTCTCTTTTTTTGTTTTACTTTCTTCATTTAATTTTCTATTATTTTTTATTACTTCAATGACGTCATATAATGATACTTTTTTTTTTTTGCTAATCTGGTGATGTAATTAGTAAAATATAAAGAATAAAGTAACTTTTTCTCTTTAATTTTCAGTATAATCATTTAAAAAGTTAGAATAATGCAATTTAATATGACAGAGAAATTTGAGATTTAATCTAATTTTTAAAATATGGTAACGCATAACAAATATAGATGCTACTATGCCATAACTTAAAAAGATAAATATTATTTTGGTTCATACTGTAATATGTTATTACTAACAAGTTTGTAAATTGAATTTTTATAAATCACAATTGTAAATTCAAAATAAAAATTATTTAATATCAACAATTTTATAATTTAAAAATTAAGGGTTTTAAGATAATATTTATTTTTTATATTTTAACTTGTATTGAAATATTTTCATAGTCATCATCACTGATATTGGCGTGTATGTATTGAAAGAAAATAGGTGGAGAAGAGCATAAGAAAGAAAAGATATGAACACCTAAACATCTCATTACAAGAAAAAGAGGAGTTTCGGACGGAATTTACCGGCGGGAAGGACGGAAATTTTGTCGGTAACAATATTTGCCGACGTATAAGAGTGACGGAGATAATCGTCGGTGCCAGCGCGATCAGTATTAATTACCAACGGTAAGATCATACGATCGATATAAATTAACAATCGAACAGGAGAAGTGTCGGAATAGGGGGAATGTTCTTTTTTAGTTAAATCCTCACGGAGATCCAGTAATGTTCAAAAATTATTTTTAAAAAAAGGGAGCTCATGCACCAACACGAAAGGCAAAATCAACCGACATTCAAACCACACTCCGTAGATCTATTCCTTTTAAATATTATTTTAACAGTTCTTGATGATCACAGAAAGGAGATTTGCTATTTTTGCGCTTGCATTAGTGATTTCCGATTCAGAACTGCAACTGTCTAACGACGTGACTCCTCCTCTCTTCTGGCGCATCTAGATTACTTAGATAGTTCTGATGAGGTAAAAATTTGGTATCTATCAATCATATCTTTGTTCAAAGAAACTTAGACAGAAAACAAGCTAGAATTCAGTACTTGAGTTTCATACCTGTAACGTAAGTGGCAACAATGTGTGTTTCTCTCAACTTCCAAAATCAGTTTAGTCTCAGCTGGATAGCACTTGGAGTCCCCTAATGCTACTGCTACTCGCTGCTGTTCAATATATAGTTTGTTGACGTTGATTAAATACCCGAGGCCGAGGACAATACTTATCCTTCTCATCGTCGAGTTGGTCGTCGTCGCCATTGTTGTTGACAATGATTGTCGTTTTCCGTCGTGTCCGTGCGTACAGAATTGGTGCTTGTGAATATCGCACAAGCTGCTGCAATTATTTTCCTTTGGGCATCTCCTGTTCCGTTATTAACGTGGAGTCTGACTCTGACCTTAAAGATACCGTATTTTGTCCAATTCGCTTTTACTTCTACTGTTGTACAACATGAGATACTCTATTTCTTTTACCCAATTTCAATTTTGTTCGGTCCAATCTTAACCATATATTTAAATAGGGTTAAAATTGAATGAGTAGAACAAATGATCTGTTCTCTTGTGATAATCTGCTCGTTAGGAATTAAATATTATTACAGTTTTGTTTACTTTCTGAGTTTTGTAGAGTTTTAATTTAATTTCTTTCGATTTTTAACAAATTTATAATATTTCAATAATAATACAAGCAAAAAGAAAAGAATGGATTAGGAAGTTAACTTTGGGTATTGAAACATAAGAATATATTTTTAAAAAATTTATAAAAAGATCCACAAAGCCTAAGTTTTAAAGTGAGCATGATTTTTAATTCATATTTAAATTATATTAAATTAATTTAATTTTAGAACATTATTTTGCTATTTAAAACCTTTAATTCAATTTCTTGATTTGTAAAATCTGTAATAAGGGTTGCCATTCTAAATTTTATTCTACGAAGAGATTACTCTATTCACAATTTAATTTACATTATTCTTGTAACTATGAAATATGTAAACTCAAAACAACGCTCGAAAGAATGAAAAATTTCTGAAATAATTTTTTTAAGATGTTAAAGATAGTTTTTTCTCAAAGAAGTTCTATGTAATCATTTTGTAAAAAGAGTTACACTAAAAGAGAACAACCCATTACTAACTGAAATTTCAATAATCATTTAATACATAATATTATAAATATTTATAATCTATAGATATTTATAGAATTTTATGAATATGTTTGTGGTCTTAGTCATAAATTAAAAGCTATGCTATATGATATGAAGGGGTTCCTTTGAATATTCATTGCAGAACAATTTAATTCAGATTGATTTATAGTAATACATTCGCAATTGACATTATTAAATATAAAAAAAATACATTATTGTTATGATGATTTACTAATGGATTTGATTTTAATTTCATATGAATCATATATGAAGTAAAGGATATACACATTTTAAGCCTTCATTTGATAATAATCTTGAGTCACCTTTGCAATCTTAGATAATTCTAGTAGCTCTATTAATGTTTAAGCACGTGTTTTGCTTTGTTATGCAACTCATGACTTTTGAATCTATTGAGATTTAAGATAATATGAATTCAAATATGATATTTATTTTAAGGTTATACAATTTAAATAATGTCACTAATATCCTTTTTAATCTAAATGTCAATTGTTGTTCTAAAGAACTCTTAAGATGGGATCGACTAAAATTTTTTAAAAGTTTAAGAAAAATTATAAAATGAATAAATGCAAGACTAAAAAGAAATTCCATTTATATGATACAATTAAACCAATAACAACATCAAGAATTATTCCTTGTCTCTTTAGTTGTGAAAGGTGGTTTATTCCCTTTGGTTTTAGTCACCTAATTAACAAACAACTCCTCTAAACTCTATACATTTTCACATTTCTTTTCTAATCTTGTATCCTAACTGAATACACTTCCTTATTTATCATCCAAACATGCTTCAATGCTTTTGAAACTTCAAATTGAACACTTTAATCATCTTCATTAAGCTATCTTCTCTTTAATATGAGATAATGATAATTTGAGGTTAAATAAATTTTTGATACATTTAATATTTGGTTTATTTTTCACATATAGGAAAATATTATTTACAAATATTTTATTATATATAACAGTACAAGAAATTTGCTATTTACCGATGGAAAAAATCGTCGGTAAACTGCAGAATTCTGTGGGTAATAATAATTACCGACGGAATAAAATGACCGACAAATGTGTCGTTAATACGGTCGTAGGTAAATGTAACAACGAAAATTATATGTCATTCCGTCGGTAAATTATTACATATATACTTCTCCTACTTTTTAGCATCATTAATTTCACTATAGTGGTGGTAGAAGAAGAAATCGATTCTCCAATAATTTCCTCAGTGTAATGCATCTCTTTAATGATGTTCTTTTGAAAATCATTGTAAGTAGTATTGGGAGTGGTAGCATTATCATTAATACGACTAATCTATGTCTCCATTTGATACAAACATGCATCTATGGGCTCTTAGGAGCTAGACACATATCTAGTGGGTGTCTCTTCATTGTAATCATCATGATCAAACTCCTCATCATTGGCCTCAAGCTCCTCTAGATGTACTAAGCTCTTCATAAGATCTCATACAAAGTTTATTCAACAATTTGATGCTCATATTGGCCAAAGAAAGAAAATTGAAAAAGGTAAAGATGTTGTAGGCTTAGCAGTCATATTGGATACAAAAATGTTAGAGAGTAAGAGTTAGAAGCATGTTATAAGGAGTATGGGCATTCAATTGTTTCATAGATTGGAAGTGATCCATTAAAATAGAAGAAAAATTCAAGGTTTATTCTTAATATCTATCATTGTAGACAAGAATTAGGTATCAACATTTGTAAAGTTTTTCTTATAGCCAATCCTAACTACTAAGTTATAAGATACAAAGTGATGGTAAAATTTTGGGGTGTTAGAGAGGGATTTATAATCCAATAGAATGAGTCCTAGACATCTTAGGATTTTAAGAATAATTTTCACTTGCTTAGTAGGAATGTAGGGTTGTCTAAGAGAGCTAATATATTAAACTTGGTGACTGAATATATGGGGTTAAAATTAAATTATTCTTTAAGTTATAATAAATTTGGAACACATGTTACCTAAACTAAATATTATATGTTAGGATGTTTACATACCCTTGCCTAATTAAGTATCATATCAAACATGATTCTAAAATGAGAGTATAATGAGAGGGTTGGTTCTTCTAATAGTGACTTTACATGTACATACTTCTCCTCGAAATTTTATGAGTGAATAATATAGAAAACTGACCTAAGTAGTGGTGATAGAGACCTATGCTTACAAGATATGTTATAAAAACTATTTTTTCACAATTTGGGTAAGTTTTAGAATTTTTAATGGATCATAGTGAGGTTTGAAAATGAGGTTTAAGAAATCAACCTATAGAAATCAAGTAAAATAAGCAAACTCTATGATCAGTTTGTCCCTTTTACCTTTTAATATTGTAAACAATCTAATTTCTTTAAAAACTATAATTAAAGGAAACAAGAATTACTATAAAGAAGTAGGAATGATATCCTTACCAATTTGATGAAATTTCACTTGTATTAATGTTTTAATTTTAATAAAGATTTGAAAGAAAATGTCTTTTTATAGACATGTTGTAATGCTCTAAAGGGACCCATAAAAAAGTGGTGCTTTGGTGGCTTAAAAGTTTAAGACAAATTAATATGATTAAATGCAAGCATAAAAACAAATATCACTTAAGTACTTGATATTATTAAACTAGTGACATTGATAATGGTAATGTTAGAAGTACACATTGCCTCTTTGGAGGAATAGTTAGTAACCTTAGTGTCTTTCTTATATACCTTGATTTATTTTTAACTTATAATGAATTATGACATCAAATGTTATAAGCAAAAGTTTAAGTGTGGGGATGTTGATAGGTGTAAACTATACTATGTTTTGATAGATGTTTAAGTGTACTTTTGAGTATCTCTTAGATGATTATCATGTATATAGGCTTAGAATTATGTTATTATTAGTGTTTGTTTACATTCTAAGTGATTGTGTGGTTTTGAGCACGATTTGAATCTTAATTTTATGTTTCAAGAGCTGTGTGATGTGTGTTTGAGTGCATGGAAATAGGAAATTGAAAAAAAGAGAAGAATTGGAAGTATGGAAGTAGATCGTGACAGAGAGCACAGACAGCAATTCTAGCAAATTTTAGCTTTTCTAGCACTTGATTCTTTTTGTAATTTTATCATTTTAAGGCTATTTTTGGAAGTAAATTAAGTGTGTAAACCCTAGAAAGAACATTAGAAGACTCAATAACTATTTAAGAACATAAAACACTAAAGAAAGAGTAGCCTCCATCTTACCAAATTGAGATTTATCCAAGAAAGATCAAGAGGAGCATCAGTTGTCCAGCATTTTCCATATTTGCATATTCAACTCCAAATCAAGTTTTTCTTTCTTTCATTTTGTTATTTTCATTAAACTTAATGTGTGAACTAGATTGGAAGATGTTATACACATTAATGATGTGTTAATTTCATATTATGATTTGTTCTTGACTTATTTTGTGACTTGAAAACTTTTGATGTTTTGGGTGTGGTGATTTTTGTGTTTGCTTATAATTTGACAACAAATTGAGAGAGCGACTCGATAGTAATCTGATTAGGTTGGATAATGAGAGTTAACAACCTAATAAGTCATGCAAATATTAAATTGATGATCATACTGTTGGAGTTATGTAAATATAGTGCCCTGGAAAGCAAGTGTATTTACATATAACTTTATTTTCTTCAGTTACAGTTTTGTAATGAAAATATTTATTATTAATAAAACAAAAGAGTTTGGTTTTATTT
>JAOQMQ010000005.1:15197379-15211883 GCA_027563845.1 Erythroxylum subrotundum | reverse complement strand
TACATTACTAATTTGTAATTTATTTTAATGCAGTAGAAGAAGTTGATGCAAATACTTTAGATGAAAGCGTAGTTTACAAATCTTTAAATAACGTTGGAGAATTTGGAGCTTTCGACGATGATGAGACAAAACCTCCTTTAGAAATACAATTTTGATTTCTATTGTTATTTTAGTATTTATATTAGACTCATATTTATTAATTATTAATTCAATATATAATAATAGACATTGGTGTATTTTTATTTCAATAAAATATTTTATTTTTACTTATTTTTATAAATTTTACTTCTTATTTATTATATATCGGTTTTATAGCGGTTCACTATTGGTTGAACCTCTAACCCTTAAACCTTTACTTCGACCGGTTCGATGTCAGGTCCGATTTTTAAAACATTGCCATATTCCATCTATAATAATTTCTTTGAGTTTAGTATTCAAAGGAGACCTTACCAGAAGGGTTCTTGCCATTTGATTTTGAAATAATGCACCTTGCCCAGTCTAATTATCATACCATAATGGAAATCTTTCTCCATTCCCTATTTGATAACATATATTCTGTTGTACTTCATCCTTCATTTTAGAATTTGGTTAAAGAACCAAGTATAACTTTCTTTGGGTCTTAGAGCCCAAAAGCTCCCATCTTTCAATATGTAAATGTGGATCCATTGGATCCACAGTGACTGTTTATCACTTAGGATTCTCCATATTCTCTTAGTCATAAGTATTCTGTTCTTCTTGGTGATTGACTCCAGTCTCAATCCCCCCTCTTTTTTAGGTTGAAAAATACTCTTCCACCTGACTTTTGCTTTCCTTTTCTCTCCATTCCTATTCCCCCATAGGAATTGTTTCATCATTCTTTCCATTGTTTTAGTAAGCCCCTTGGAAAGAAATAGATAGGAACACCAGTAAGCTTGCATTGATGAAATAACTGACCTTAAGAGTTGAAGTTTCCCTCCATAGGATAGGGCTCTATTTGTCCAAGAACCCAGTCTTTTTAGAACTTTTTCAATTAGTGGAACACATTCACAAAAACTTAGTCTCCTAGATGAAATTGGAATTCCCAAATATAGGAGAAGAGGTTCCTTTAATTCCATTCCCGTATCTAGTGTCAATGCATTTGATAGGTGAGAAGCACTTTTTGAAAGCATGAAGTAACACTTTTGAAGATTAATACTCAACCCCGACATCTCTTTGAAAGAATTGAGAGTGCTCATCAATAGAGAGACTGAGTAGACATTTGCCTTGCTTAGGAGTATAAGATCATCTACAAAACATAAACTTGTTAGTGAAATCTTCTTACATTTGGAGTGGAATTTGAAACCTGGGTCCTTAGACGAGTTATACTTCAACATTTGGGTAAGAACCTCCATGCAAATTAGGAATAGGTAAGATGAGAAAGGATCCCTTTGCCTAAGTCCTTTTTTGCCTTTGAACATCTCCATAAGGCTCCCATTTATTAGAATTCCGAAGGAAGTAGTAGTGATGCAATCCCGGATCCATCGTAAGAACCTATGAGGAAATTCCATGACCTTCATTGTTTGTAGCAAAAAACTCATTTCAAACTATCAAAAGCTTTCTGTAGATCCAATTTGATAGTACAATTGTGAGGACTTTTCCTTTGGTTATACCCTTTCAATAACTCCTGCGCTATAAGAATATTGTCCCCAATATCCCTATTCTTCATAAAAGCTCCTTGACTTTTATTGACGAGAGACTGGAGAGCCTCCTTCAACTTGTTTGCCAAGATCTTTGCAATGATCTTATAGAGAAAGTTTGTGCAAGAAATAGGTCTGAACTCATTCCAATAGGATGGGTTTGAATTTTTAGGGATTAGACAGAGAAATGTCTTGTTAATCTCCTTAAGCATTACCCCTTTTTGGAAGAACTCATGAGCTGCCTCCTTTACCAACCTCCCCACTGTACTCCAAGTTTTTTTATATAAGAAACCATTCAAATCATCAGGGCCAGGTGCATTAGAGCCATTTATGTCAAAAACCACCCTCTTTATTTCTTGGTCTGTTACAGGCCTAATTAATGAGGAAACCATATGTTCAGGAATTCTTGCTGTCACAAACCTCCTGAGTTCATCTCCTATGACAGGAGAGGAATCTACTGTGCCTAGAAGTTTCTTGTAAAAAAAGACTGCTTCCTTAGCTAATCCTTCTTGTCCAGCCACTACTTCTCCATTTTCAACTGTTATAGAGGTGATTCTGTTCACATTCCTCCTAGCTTGCACCGAATTAAAGAAGCATTTAGTACATCTGTTCCCATCCTTTAGCCAATTAACTCTAGATCTCTGCTTCAATAGAGAGCTTTGGTTATCCACCTTTTGCAAGTAGTCCTTTAAGGCTTCCTTTTCAGCCGAAGCTAGTGAAACATTTGTAGGATTTTTCTGCCAATGAAGTCTGGATAGCTGATAATTTATCTCTAGCCTTATCAATTTCCTCCGAGAGATTTTGTCCTCTTTTAGAATTGAGAGATTTCAGTTACTGCTTAATTGACTTAAGCTTTTGTAGACAAATGTACTGTTTTGTCCCAAAATAGTCATGCTCCATCCCCTTCAATATAACTTCATGAAAGCCTTCTATAATTGCCACGAAGTTATTAAATCTGAAAGGATGAAGGATTTTGAGAGAATTGAACAAATTGTCAATCCTAATAGGGGTATGGTTAGAAATAGCAGGGTTTAAAAATTTTGTGTTATTTCCTGAAAAAGAATTAAGCCAATCCACATTTACCAAAGCCCTATCCAGCTTTTTCCTAATATGCCAATTAAAACTTTGTTTGTTAGACCATGTGAATCTATAGCTGTTGGCCCCTGAATTCTTTTCTTATTGAATAAGTATGATTTAGATTATTTTGTGGTCTTGCTAGATAAATCATTATTTTGGAGTAATTAGCATGTCAATGTTAGTAGGATTTATTTCTTGGATTGATGGAATTAAAGTATAAATGTAGTAAGAATGTATAAGGGCATTTGTGGCATAACACTTAACCCTTTAAGTTTTAAAGCATAAGTGAAAGGGCATAAGGGTCATCTTACAATTATTAAGAGTAGAAATTAGAAGAAGAAATGTTGTGAATGAGGGACAGAAGAAGAGAGTGTCGTGGAAGGAGAGGAAAAGAAGAGAAAAGAAGAACTTGAAGACTTTGAGGTTAAAACAAGTAAGTATGAGCTTTAACCCTTCTTGATTTGTTAGATGAAATATATTTAGTGATAATTAGAAGTGAAAAGCAATGTTGATTGTGGGTAAGAAGTTGTTGATGAATGGGTTGAGTAATGTTTTAATCTTTTAGGGTTTAATGATCAAAGATAGATTTTGATGTAATTGTTAGTGATATTGGGTTGAAATGAGCTTGGAAATGAAGTAGAAGAGGTGGTTTAGGGTTAAGATGGGCTATATTTGAAAGATGAGAAGTATATAGATGAAGAATGTCAAAAAATATCTTCGGAGTGAGTTTCTGGAAAAGTTTGCCGCGGCGAACTCCAACAACTTCGTCGCGGCGAACGTCTGATTCCACCGCGGCGATATCCATTTTCCTACGCAAACATGTTTCGGTATTTTAGGCATAACTTTTTCTGTAGATGTCCAAATTGAGTGATTTTTGATTTGACGTAAAATAGAGACATAGGGCTACAAGTTTTAAGAAGAAATAAAGTTTTAATTCAGTAGATAAGGATCTTAATTTTTGGATTGAAGTTGAGTATAGAATATCGTTTCAGCATAAGGATAGTCCCAACATGTTTGGAGTATAACTTTTGGATTGCTGAACCAAATTGAATGAGTTTGGTGTCGTTAGAAACTTAAGACAATGAAGAACATTTTTCTAGAATGAAGTGTTACCAAATGTCTTTATTTACTTGATCATAACGATCATGGAAAAGTTGACCCGAAAGTCTAAGTTTTGAAAGGATTATAGTTCAATTTTAGCATTTTGGTTATTGAAGCCTTATGAATTTCCTTTGAATGTTGTTTGAATGAGAACTTGGTTTGTTATAGGAAACCAAGCAAACCTGATCCAAGAGCAAGATGAAGGACAACACTGAACTTGGATTGTCAAGCGAAATTTGGTGGGTAATATATTTATAGTTGTAGTGTAATATGGGCAAATTGTCTTGCTTGCTTGTATGTTGTGTGTTAAATTGATTGTTTTGAATTATAGAAATTGTTGAAAATGCATTGTGATTGTGATCATATATTGCCTTGAAAAATGTCATGGCATTTTGTATGAATGAAAAGATGAGAAAGTATGATGAGCATGAAAAGTATGAATGTGTATGAAATGAGTTAAGCATTGACATTTGATTGTGTTTGGGCAAGAGAGGAATGTTTTGTTAGTCACATGCACGTTGACCTATAGCCTTATCCCGGCTGCCCACTTGAGGCCACGAGATCCTGAGAAATCGGACTCGTTTCGTTCACGATATAAACTTCGGTTTATCCGTTTTGTTCCACGAAACTCTCGAGCCATTTATTGTGCATTTCATCATTAATTTGGTTAAGCATGATGCATAATTGAGTGTTATGTTGTGATGAGTAAATTACATGACATGTTTTTTGTGATGACGTCTTGGTAATATGAGTTGTGAGTTAAATTGCTGAGTATTGAATTGTTACATGTGTATATATATGCTTGATTTTGTGGCTCGTTGCCAATGGCTATAAATGTATAAGCCACTGAGCTTCACAGCTCACCCCATTACCTTCCACTCCTCAGGTGTAGAATGAGAAGATCGTTGATCCTTGCAAGGCATCGGAAACTCCAAGATAGTTAGAGACTTTTGAACTAAGTTAGTGATTTTGGTTAGCTTTATAAGCATATCAACATTGAGCATCCTTATGTATTTTGTTTTAAGCCTTGCTATGTATGATGATATGTAAGTAAAGTTTGTTGAATCTCTTTGGAATTGTAATGACATGAAGAATCGAAGTTTCTTTTGTGTATGAGTATGTTTAGCTTGGGGTTAGAATTTATTATGGATGAATGTATGTGTGTTAGTATATTGGTTGTTAAATGTTGGGAGTCGGGTTTCAGAAATTGGGAGCTCGCCGTGGCGTACTTTTCCCGAAGGGTGAGGAGCGCTTGCCTTGAGAGTTTGCCGCGGTGAAGCCAAAGGTTGGTTGCGGCGAACTTCTCCTGCGAGGCGTCCGCCGCGGCGAACCCACCACTTTGTCACGCTGCCAATCCTTCAAACTTAAATCCTTTCGACCCTCCCCTCGCGTAATCCTTACCCGACGACCTCAAACGGTCGCCTCGGGATAGGAAACGGTACTCGGGCCCAACAATGGCCTTCGGACTTCAGATCTGTAAGTTCCACCTCCTGCATACAATCATACATATCTGAAGAGTAATTGTGTAAATTACAATTACCTTCTACTTTAGATCTAAACAGTGTGGTGTTAAAGTCTCCACACACTAATCATGGAGAATTTGTCAAGGCTTTTAACCATCTGAAAGAATTCCAAAGTTCAGTCCTTTGAAATCCAAGGTTAAGACCATATACAAAAGTATCTAATAATCTCGTGTTTTCCATCTTGAAGTAGATCCTAGTGTGAATAAACTGTTGATTTATTTCAAGGGCTTCTACTTCCACTGAATCACCATCATATGCAATCATAATCCTACCATAGGCATGGCTTTGGTGGTTTGATAATAACTGCCATTTCCTACCCAAACAGCCTAGCTTGTTCAGATTTATTTCCTTAATTTTAGTTTCCAAAAGACAAAAAAACCTGAGGTTTCTCCTTCAGGATAAAATCCGTTAAAGCATTAAGCTTGGAAGGGTTATTTATTCCACGTACATTCCATATTATCACAGTCATAGGAGATTACACTTACCTTTGGAGCCTTTCCTACTGCTCCTGTTACTTTTCCTAGAAGTCACCTGTTCAAAATGCTCCTTTTGAGTTCCTCCATTCAGTGATTCAGCCTTTTAAAGGTCATGTTCATTCTGTTGTCGATTAGTGACTTCTGCTTCTTGATTTGTATCACAATTTTCCAGTCCATTCACCTCCTTATCCATTTGAGCCTTATTTTGGTAATTCAACAAAATCAGATCTTATCCTCCTTTTCTGTCCAAATCTAGGCAATTTTTTCTGGAGTGTTTCCCCCAATTTTAGGAGAGACATCTTCCAACTGACTTGGTTTAGAAATTTCAGCAACCTGTTCATCCTTCTCGTCCTCTTTCATTCCCTCTAAATCACTCTTTTCTATACCCATCACCTCCCAATAGTCTACTCTAGTAAAGATTTTCCTTGTAGGTCTCCATTCTTTACCTTGAGCTTTAAGCGATGGTTTCCATTGGTATGTAACCATAACTCTATCCTCTCTAAGAGAATGCTCATTTGCCAACCTTAAAATCGGAATGCAATCCTTCATTTCTTTGGAGATATCCATACTCACACACAATCTAGCAAACCTGACCCTTTTCCTCAATGTTGTGTTCTCATCCATACATTTAGGTTTCCCTAAATAACTAGCTAGCATACTTAAGCCTGTGGTAGTCCAATATTCTAGAGAAATATTGTGAATGTTTATCCATAATGGAATGTTTTTCATTCTGATTTTTTGTAGTTCCATTCCCGGCTGCCAACTTTGAAGAAATAAGGGTAGTTGTGAAATGTGTCACGGACCTTCTTCAATTATTTTTTATGCTTCTGGTTTTGAAGAGAAAGAGAAGGTAATGTTGTCCTCCTCAATGGGCATTACCTCCATTAAAACTCTTCCTTTCCAATTCCTCTGAGACGAAGCTTGTATCACTGGAAATGTTGGTCTTTTGTCCATGAAAAAGCCCACTAGGGTAGACTCCCATGTTCTAACTCCTTCCTGTAGAATTTCTAGGCTAGGAGCCACCATTAGTTTCCCTTCAACCTCTATTGGAGGGCTAAAAACCAAGGGAGTGTCAGAGTTATCGCCCACAACTTATTTCCATGTCTTCCTAGCTCTTATTGTAGAGACTCCATCTATTGGTTCTGTTTTCTTAATGGGAAGCTCTGAAGTTGAAGTTTGGGTGCTTTTTGAGAGGAGTGGAGAGGAAGAATGGGCTGAAGAGGATTTGGCAGGGAATGAGAGTTTGCAAAGTTGTGGATCGGTAGTGCAAGGGAAGGAATAGATGATGAAGAAGTTAGTGACTTGGTCGAGGGTAATGGGGGAAATTCAGAAGGGATGGGGGGTGTAGTGTCAGTCATTGTAAGAGAAAAGAAAAAGCTAGTTTTGGTAAGGTAGCAGTGTTTCAGAGATTTGTGTAGGGAGTGGAGGTTTTTTAACGGAAATGAGAAGTGCGCGGGAAATATTTTGTGGATGCATAGACAACAATGCCCCTGATCTCAGAAAGGTTGCAGAAAGAGGAGGATGGAGGATAGAGTATGGAGGGCTTGCTGGGAGACCCGAGGAGATGGTGGAAGACAATCAGAAGGAGAAAATGAAAGATGAGTTGGTGGGGAAGGAAGGAAGCTAGAGTGATCTGAGTGGTATGGAGATTTGATTAGTGAGAAGAAAGAGTCTCTCTCTCTAACCCATGAGTCCGTTGTTACCGGATAATTCTTTGAAACTCTTTATAATTGTATTTTGTGTTGCATTATGCTCATTTTATCCTTCGGTTACTTTTTCCTTCTATTAAACTTGATCTTTGATCTTCTACTTAAATCTTTGATATATTAACTTACTAAGATTGTCAAAAGATAAAAATATTAGTAGTAACAAGTTTTATTATTGTCAAAACCATATAATAGAACCTCACTTGTTCCAATACTTATGATTGAAAATTTGCATCTAGATTATGGAAGCTGCATCAAAACAGTGTTTATAACAAAAAAGTTGAATCTTGATAGCTAAAAGTTGGATCAAAACAATGTAGTAACAAAAATTATATAAACTTTAGATCACACGTTGTCAATATTAGGAGAAAATTCCAAAAGGACATGATTTGGTGGTTCGTAATATAATAAAATAATAAAAAATTAGTATCTTAATAACAGAGTATTTTCCAGTCTTATATATGTTGCGAACTGCGATTGACTATGAAAGCTCATTTTCACGTGAGCAAGTGAAGTTGACAGAAAGAGCGGTTTTTACTTTTTAGTTGACCATTCTCAGTCTGACGCGACATCCCTTTTGCTCTTTCTGAGCACACTCCGCATATATATATATATACACACACACAGTGACATAGCTACATGAAGTTACACGGGGCATTAGGCCCCCAAAATTTTTTAAAAAAATTATTTTTAATATATATATATATATAAAAGGACAGAGTTATTTAAGGGTCAATGAGGTACTGGGCCCTCCAAAATTTTAAAAAATAAATATTTGGGCCCTCCTATATTAAATTTCTGGCTCCGTCACTGTATATACACACTGTATCTTGTATCAGACATACTATTGACATTAATGGTGTCTTACTACCTTTCATTAAATTTCTACTTAATCTACTTCTTTGGTCAATTAATTAATTAATCTCCTTTTTCATTCCCAAAAAAAAAAGAAAAGAATGAGAATGAAAGAAAGCTTGAACAAAACTTGGAATTCTCTCTCTCTCTCACTAACCGTTTCTTCTCTTATTATCCTGTATTTCTGTAACTCCTTCCCAAATTGTCTAAACCAAACAAACCAGACGCCCTTAACAAAGACTCAGCAAACCCAAAATCAGACATCTATTGGGTCTTCATCGTTTTGTGCTGAAAGTGTCCAGTCCATTCATTTCTAATTCGGTCAACGTCCTGTACATATGTTCATTTTTTATTTTTTGATATTTTCAACTGAATTTACATGAATTTGAGGGTTTTGAGTTTGGTTTCGGCTTTGGAAAAATAGATTCCGGATGAGGAATTTGGTGATTTAGCTGGAAAGAGAATGACAATGGTAATAGAACAAGTGATGTCATCGCTTTTATGGTTGATTTTAGCTTTCCAATTCGTTCATAGAGTCACCGGTAATGCCGAAGGTATCTTCTACTAGCTCATTTTCTCTCTGTGAATCAATTAACGTTCTTTTGCTTCTCGCGGGTTTTTGAGATTTGGTTCCGTTGACTCTCACTCTATATTTGACATGTTGAAGTGATATCTGGGCAACTTTATGTGTGTAGAGTCATTATTACTTGTCAGTGTTTGGTTTATTTGATCTTCCTTTGCTATGTATTTTTCCTTTCTTATGAATTGGTTGTTCGAATTTACTCTGTTATGCTTCTGATTTTGATTTTGTCATGTAATACAACTGATAGTGCCATAAGTGAGATTGGATGTCTTTTAGAATGATATAGTCAAATCGGTCTTATTTTGTTTGTCTTATTGGTCTAAGGATGTATGTATTTTCATGAATATTTCATTTGTTTGCGACAGGCGATGTTTTAAACGCATTGAAGACCAATTTAGCTGATCCTAATAACGTTCTTCAAAGTTGGGATCCCACCCTTGTTAATCCTTGTACTTGGTTCCATGTTACATGCAACAGCCAAAATAGTGTTACTCGAATGTAAGTTTAGTTGCACCCAACTCTAACTGCTTGATGCACATCCTATATTGCTTCCACTCAAATTGTACTCAGGCTATGATGATCTTGTGTTTCTCTTCCTGTTCACTTAGTGATCTTGGGAATGCAAATCTATCAGGTCAACTGGTTTCGCAGCTTGGTCAACTTTCAAATTTGCAGTACTTGTAAGTAGTATTGTTCACATAAAGTTTTGTTTTATTTCTTTTTCATCACGACTTGCATATAATGGGATTCTCTTTTTATTAATTCTGGTATGATAACACATTTCTCATATAGTAAGTCTTATTACTTTTGAAATGCCCATAGTTGGTCAGTTCTGAACACGCAGTGAATTGAACTGATAACTTGATAATCATAGAAATGTTGTGAGAGGGAAGCACTCATGCAATTGATATTGATACAATATTTAACCTTTTCTTGATGGTATAACGTATATCATACAGTGACTTGTAAAGATAGTGTCTTAAAATTTTCAATGGTTGATATTTCTAGACTCAACGTAGATGACCTAGTATTTCTTTTAGCTAGAGTCTCTTCTTAGTAGCATGCCTTTATTGCCATTTTAGGTCGTTTGGTGCTAAAGTAATTTGGTGTATTTGAGGGAATAACTATCATTCAGATGCTGCTGTGTTATGAATAATCCCAATAATTGGAATGCCAAGGTTGACACTTCAAAGGGGCTAACATCATGTAATGTGTTTGCTTGACTAGCCTAAATGTTCATCTCTCTCTCTCTCACAAGCCTGCACTGATCATTTCTTACGCTATTTATACTTCTTCTGAAATTATATTCCAAGCAATTGATCCTCGAATCTGATCTTGAAATTAACAAATGTCATTGCTTTTCCTTCTTAAAAAGTTCAGTTGCTGAAATGTTGTCTTTTTTGTGCTCTTTTGGGGACAGATAAGTGAATTAACTTTTTTATCACAGGGAACTTTATAGTAATAATATCAGCGGAAAAATTCCAAATGAGCTCGGAAATCTAACAAAACTGGTGAGCTTGGATCTTTATTTAAACAATTTAAGTGGACCAATTCCGGTGACCTTGGGCAAGCTTCAGAGTCTGCGGTTCCTGTATGAAAACATCTTTATCGTTCTTTTCTATTTGCACGCTCAACTAGATTTTTCAGCATCTCTTGATCTTATGGCCTTTTTTCATAAGTATTATAAATCATGAACATCTAGTCTGTGACAGTTTTTCTTTTTGTCAACTAGGCGTCTCAACAACAATAGCTTGTCTGGGACCATTCCAATGTTGTTAACTACCATTCCATCCTTGCAAGTTCTGTAAGTATTAAAATACTAACAAGTTGCTTCAAATTTTCTTTCCTTTCCTCTAGTATCATATTTTGTTTTAAGATCATTTAGACCTGTATGAATGCAGGGATCTTTCAAACAACATACTAGTTGGAGATGTTCCTGTCAATGGCTCCTTTTCTTTATTCACTCCCATCAGGTATGTTGCAACTTTTTTGTGTTGTTGAGGTGGTTATAAACAATCTGATAGTGGTTCATGAATTACTTGCTTATATGTGCAGTTTTCAGAATAATCAACTTAATACTCCTCCACCTGCTCCACCTCCTCCTGTTGTCCCAACAGCACCGACACGTTCTAATGGTAAAATAAGTTCTTTATACTGTGTGTCCTTTTTTTTTTCCCCTTATTGATGGTGGCCTGTTCACTTGCCTTTTTTGCATACTTGTTATAAAAAGCAGGAATTTGTTTCAATTATATGGATAACTTCATCTTTGCCCTCTTCATCTTTCTTGATCCTTTGTAAATTCAAAGTGATGTGAAAAACTCTGTATAGCTATTTAAAGCCTTGGCTGTTTGAAGATGCCTATTTGACTCACGGGTTATCCAGATTAAATTGTTGATCTTTTTTCTTTCTAACTGGAAATTGAACTGAGAATATTCCTTTTGTTGAATACTAAGAGTAACAACCGTAACGACTTAAATACAGTAAAAAATGTACATTACCAGCATGCTGATTCTTGGTTTGAGATAGAGAGCTAGTGATTGCATTTATGATTAGGATCTGAAACCCAAAATTTCTTGTTAAAATCCCAGAGTTATCTCAATTCAAATTTTGATGTAAATGAAATGTTAGTTTTCCCGATTAAGGACAAAAAATTATAACTTGGTGGACAATGCCTTGAAATGTCCTTTAAACAGGTAACAGTGCCACTGGAGCCATTGCAGGAGGAGTTGCTGCTGGTGCCGCTCTGCTTTTTGCTGCCCCTGCACTGGCAGTTGCTTATTGGCGTCGAAGAAAACCACAGGATCATTTCTTTGATGTACCTGGTAGTATTTTACAAACGATATGTTTTAAATGTATTTATGGATGCTTATAGGATGCCTATAACTTGTTTACTCTTTGTTGCAGCTGAAGAGGATCCAGAAGTTCATCTTGGACAGCTTAAAAGGTTCTCTCTGCGTGAACTACAAGTTGCAACAGATACTTTTAGCAATAGAAACATTTTGGGTAGAGGTGGATTTGGAAAAGTCTATAAAGGACGCTTGGCTGATGGTTCTCTTGTGGCAGTAAAAAGGCTAAAAGAGGAGCGCACACAGGGTGGGGAACTGCAGTTCCAAACAGAAGTAGAAATGATCAGTATGGCTGTACATCGGAATTTGCTTCGCCTAATTGGCTTTTGCATGACTCCAACAGAACGGTTGCTTGTGTATCCCTTCATGGTTAATGGAAGTGTGGCGTCTTGTTTAAGAGGTACACTGGTTGTCATTTTCTTTTTTGTGTTACCCTCTCAAAGTTTAAATGGTAAGAGGTTACATTAATACCTTGAATCTCTTTGCAGTTTACATATTTTTTCTATTAAATTCAGCTTCCTTGGTCTCTTCCTTTTGGTGTGCCTTTCTTGGAGTCTTACATAATCAATCAGTGATATTGTCTTTAACTTGCAACTGTTTGCTACCTGGAAGAATTTCTTCTCATCATCTTAAATTATGGCTAACTCTTGGATCTTATTTTTGTGCTGTTTTGTTACTGCTGTGTTTTCAATGAGAAATTCTTTACTTGAATCTTGGTTTTGTAGTATATCAAAGTATGGAAAGCTTCAAATTTAAGTGAACAATGAAGTTTGTAGGGAAGTTCTGTAGTAGTGACAGTCTTCCTTTATTGTTTATCTATATATTGCCATAGAGCGTCCAGAATCTCAACCTACACTTAACTGGTCCATAAGGAAGAGAATTGCATTAGGGGCTGCTCGGGGCTTGGCTTATTTGCACGATCATTGTGATCCTAAAATTATTCACCGGGATGTGAAAGCTGCAAATATATTGTTGGATGAGGAATTTGAAGCAGTTGTTGGTGACTTTGGGTTGGCTAAACTTATGGACTACAAAGATACCCATGTTACAACTGCAGTGCGTGGCACAGTTGGACATATACCACCTGAGTATCTATCTACCGGAAGGTCTTCTGAGAAAACTGACGTTTTTGGGTATGGTGTCACGGTTCTTGAACTAATAACTGGGCAGCGGGCTTTTGACCTTGCTCGCCTTGCAAATGACGACGATGTCATGTTACTTGATTGGGTAAGTATTCCCATCTCCCCTTTCTCGTGTTACTTCAATACAACATTGAAAATGTTTAAGACTATGGAATCATACTTTTTTGTTTTTCGAATTTCTCGTTTATTTCTGAACTGATAAAATACAATATATTCCTACAACATTTCTTTTTCTAATCAGGCACTACACCTGAAAGATAATCAGAAAGTTTGTTGAAGTCCAATAGAAATTTTTATCAGCATATAAGTGTCGAAGTGTGGATAATAAGGGACTTTAAACAAGGAATTATTCAATGCAGTGAAACAAGAAATCATTTCAGACTAGTACATTATAAGATTAATTAGCACAATAATTGTTATTATGTTTGTAACATGGTTTAATCTTCTTAGCGGATTGATGTACTGCATATTCTGCTTTTATTCAGAAACTATTGGAAATGATTAGTACCCTGAAAATCTCCATCTAGAAATGGTGGCATGTTTCTGCACCTGTTTCTTTCAAAGTTTTCTTCACTGCTTGACATCATTGCTGAAATCAGGTAAAAGGTCTTCTAAAAGACAAGAAGCTGGAGATCCTAGTTGACTCGGATCTACAAGGAAATTATATTGAAAATGAGGTGGAGAAACTGATCCAAGTGGCTCTATTATGCACACAAAGCTCTCCCATGGAACGACCCAAGATGTCAGAGGTGGTCAGAATGCTGGAAGGTGATGGCTTGGCAGAACGTTGGGAGGAGTGGCAGAAAGAGGAGGTGTTCCGTCAAGAATTCAACCATACTCATCACCCCTATGCCAACTGGATTGTTGATTCGACCTCACACATTCTGCCAGACGAATTGTCTGGTCCCAGATAATCCTACCTTTCATCGCAGGCGTGTAACCCCCTTGGAGATCTGTCTTATGTTTGAAAGTGATAATTACACGTTTGTGCATATAGGTTTTCTTTTTCTCTTTTTTTTTTTAAAATATCATTCTTCATATTTTCCAGTGTCTAGTTTATATTGCATATTGGAGTTGCCTAGTGATTCTGCAATTTCTATACGGAAACTAAGGTGCTAGCAAAGACGACAGGAATAGTCTTGTGGGCACCTTGTCATTTTTATGTACTGATGACCCACCATAGAAGATTGTGACACAATAAATGCATTTTAATTTTCTCTGCAGTCTTGACTGTTTTCTCCACCCAACTTGCCCTTCTGATTTCCAGCATATCAAAGTTCTGGAAATATTTTGAGCAGTTAAAAATACTTGGTCTAATTGAACTTTTCTATTTCTCATGGACAATACTTTGCATGTATAATCATCATAAGAATGCCTCATACACTCAACTAATGGCATTTACGGCTTGTATGGTTGCTGTCTCCGGTAGCTGGAGACGGAACAGAACAGAATCCCCGGAGACAGAACGGAACAAAAAATGGAGACAGTGAGCTGTTTGGTTATGGTGGACAGAACAGAGAACGATAAATATTTCCAAATG
>JAOQMQ010000005.1:15181143-15192042 GCA_027563845.1 Erythroxylum subrotundum | reverse complement strand
CCCATTAAGTTCTTTGCTAACCTGGTTTTTTCTCTCATAAATTCAGTTTATGTCTAAATATGAAATTTATAAGTTTCCTGTTTGGAGTTCTGTTATCAATTTTCACCTATCGGTTCTTCAATTAACAACTAACTTCAAGTAATGGTTGGCCAAACACAATACCAGCAAAATCAATTTCAAAACAGATAAATCAAAACCAAAAATCCATACTTATAAATTAACCAAGATTTAATCCATAAAATTAGCTAAAAGCTTCAGCCCAACCTTGAAGCTTTGAGGAAATTACTCAATCATGGTAGAATGAAAACCACATAAATTATGCTCAGCAAACAACATTATAAGAAATTAAATAATAGAACAAAAATTGAATGAGTTTCGGGTCTCCCTCTAATGTTGCGTCATTGCGTTGCTGCGCCTTTGCTTGGTCTGCTTGCTTTCTCGCCTGGTGGAGCGTGATGGCCTGTAGCTCGTCTGCGTTGGTTGCCCCGCTCTTACGTTATTTTTTTTTCTGGTGTAGCGTTGTTGCTTGGTTTGTGGTGGGTCTCCCTTGTGTCCAAGCTTCCGACTCCTCCTTGTGTATTGCGTTATCCTTCTCTAACTCTTCAATGTTGGAGAATATTTTTCTGTGGTATCACCTGAATGCTGGAGCCCTCTGCTGGTGTATTGCGTTGTGGTCCCTCCTCTGTACTTTTCGTTATTCTCTCCCCAAAACCCAGCTGCCTTCCTTGCTTCCCTCACCTTGCTTCCACGTTTCCTTCTCAGTTATTGCCAACACATGTAATGTTAGTGGAAAGAGTTTAGGTGTGATAGAATATGAAAAATAGCATGAGTGGAGTGGATTCTCGTTGGTGTCACGTTGGTCTTGGAGCCCCCTCCTAATGTGCGTGAGTGGAGAGTTCAATGAAGAGTGGGTGTTCCTTTCATTGCCCACCTTTCATAGTCGTAAAGTGGAGAGTTGGTGACTAAATGGAGCCCCCTCTATGGTTTGCTGTCACGTTATTATCCAAGAACCCCCTATTGGTGTAATGTTGAGAGAAACTGCTGGTGTGAGTAACGTTGATAGCTCAATCCAAACCCCACTGCACCGTTGGTTTTTTTTTTAATCTTTAATTCTGGTCTGTCGCGTAGTGCTGGAGCTTCCTTGCTGCGTGGTTGTTCTCCACACCAAGCTCACGTTGTTTTTGTCTCCACCAGCTCTTCTCTTTGCTTCACGTAGCTTGCACCTTTTTTTTTCTCAGCATGTAATGTTAATCCCATAAGTGTGTGTGTCCTCTAGTGTGTAACGTTGGTGGAGCCCCATTCAGTGATTTTTCCCCAGCTGTTGATGTGTGGAGTATCCTCCCTTGTGTGCGTGAATTTCGTTTGGTAGTGCCCTTTTCTCTCTATGCGTGGTGGTCCCTCTATTCTTCACCAAACTCACCTTCTTTTCACCAACCAGCTGCTCCACAAAAGTCCTCATCTCCACAGTAGCCAGCCACGTTCCTTCCATGTAGTGTGCTCTCTTTTTGATTTGCTAAGTGTTTTTTTTCTTAACTGCGTTGTTTTCTAGTGGGTCACGCATTTCCCTTTGTGTAGTGCCGTGTAGCTAGCTGTTCATGCCTCCACCTGTTGCTGCTTAATTCACGCCACAAGATGCTTAATTCCTTCAGCCACCATGCAGCCACATTTTTATTCTTTTTCACGCTACCGCTAATTCCTTTGTCTTTTTATGTATTGAATGGCTTTCACTCTCATGCATGATGTTCTTGTGATTTTTCTCTGTCGGCGTGGTGGGCCTCTGTAGCAGATGTGACTATTTAAAATCCTCACTCCCTTCAACCTAGCTCACTTGGTGTTGTCATTTAATGCTATCGTTTTGCTGCTGTTTCTACCAACGTTTTCCTTGGACTGCTGTGGTCTTTTATAATTAAAATCAAGTGCATTTCCTACAAATCAAACATGAATAATTATAAATGCAAATTCAGGTAAACTAAACAATTTAGTAGGAAAAATATGTATAAAACCTAATAATTAATCCAGAAATTAAGGGAAAATGTCATTAATTCTAATGATAAAAATGCCTTCAACACTTAACTTAATACACAAGATTCGGGTAGTTATAATTACCAACAACTTATCAAGACTATGAGACCTACCATGACTCTAAAAGTGGATATTATGACTCACTAGTTTTGTTTTTATTTCTTGTTTCGTTCCATTTCTTTATGTAAATCTTGTATAGCTTTTTTTTAATTGTTTGCTTTATGAGCTTGGTACTTCTGTTATTGTTTTCTTACTATGAGAATGTTAAACTATTGCTTCCTCTGGTATTGCTTAATTTAATTCTAACACGAGTTTCCTAATTATGTTTGTTTGTTCATATATGAATTGGTGCATGATAATTACATTGTGATAATTATAACAACCATCTAAATCTATGGACGCAATGTCTTCAACTAATACTACATTAAATTCAAACGACGGTTATGTGTTTGTTATTGTGGTTTTAAAGCCCCATTAAGAACTTTATAGAGTGATAATATTACTTGAAGGAGATTTTATGGATACTCTAAATATCTCGTAAGTTTTTTTTTTCCAATAAGGTAAACATGTTGGTATATATGTTTAATACTTATCTTATTAATTATTAAATTTCTTTTAGGTTGGAAGATGTGGTTTTTTCAAATAGTTTGACGAGAAATTTAGTAAGGGTTGTGGAAATAAGTATGTATGTTAAAGGAGGCCCAAACAACCACAGTTGGATCAAGTACAATGTTAGAAATTGAGAAGCAAATAAAACTGATGAAAGAAGATATTATTTTGTTAACAAAAGAGAAAATGATTTGAAATTTATTTTAGTGATTGTCATAATAGGCTTTGTTGTAATTATGGTGGGTGTTATAATAGGGTTTTTTATGGGCAAATGACTCTAAATTATAATATTTTTGTTTCAAACTTGAATTTTGATGAATGAAAAAAGACTTTGGTTATTTGTTCTATATCTTTATTTTTTTTGTTATTCTTCAAGATGCCTTAATGGACATTCAGACTTAAAATGTGTGTATGAGAGATAGGGCATAATTTTAATTAAAAGTTGACCTTAAATGTAGTAAGTTTTAACAATGGTGAGCTAACTATGTTTTGACAATTGCCATGCAAGAATTACAACCACTTGCAAAAGAACATAAAGCTTAACTAATACTTGTAATAATCATCAAGAAGTATAATTCATGGTTTTATATCACAATAAATAATCGGAGCACCACAATAGTAAATAATTACACCACGCCATGAATCCTTCTATAAAAGTTATTAAATCTATATACAAAAGCATCAAAACTAAAAATGACATCAACAACCAGTTATCCATCCATTTATGAAAGTACCAACATCAAATGTACCAACAACTAAAGTTCCAACAACACATGGACAAGGTTAATGTAGTTAATTTTTTGACTCAACCACATTGCTTCCCTTATTTGAACTTGACTAAGAAGGTTGTTCATGTACTAGTTGAGTTAATGATGCTCTCCTCCTCATTGTTTCAACTTGTAACTATCGGGAAGTGATGATGGATTGTCATTTGAACCTTAGACCCCTAGGTTCAAAAGACAGTTGAATGAATGCGAATCAACTTCTCCATAACTTCTTTTTACTAATATGCGAAGAGCTAGCAACCTACACACACATGTCATTAATAATATTTATTTGAATTAGTTATTAACACTATAATGAATGCTCATATATGGAACTTACAGTATTGCTTTGTTGACTTGACACGATAATATATTCAACTGTGTTAGCACCGATAACCTGTGAAAAGACCTCGATGATGACCTAATAATATGACATAAATATCATTGTGAGTTTGATATATGAAGCATTAATCAACACAAGGTTTAATATTTAAAGAACCTTTTGTACATGTGTAGATTACTTAGCAGGTTGAGTTGAGCCTTCATTTTTACATTTTCTAGTATTGTAGCTATAATTGTTGCATTTCCTACATTTTTATACTTGAACTTTTAGTGTTAGTTTTTATTTTGGATTTTTCAACTTCTTAAGCTTATGCACTACATTACTTCTAGCTATTGTAGGTCTTCTTGGCATGACTCTTTTTGGTGGTGGGGTTTATCACTTTTGTATCAATAGTTTGCTAGAAAATTGCACCCTTAATAATTTGTAACATATGGTTATACAATCCAAGGAATTTGGCCTTCTTGTAGCAATTATCTACTAATGCTTCTACCCTTTGCTTCGAATGGTGAATAGCACTTATAACATGCTTGTAAGGATATCTATAAAGCTCCCATACTGAACATCTACATGATTGGTGTCTACCAATCCTTACAATATGCTTTTCATCAATATTAGACACTTCATATGCCCTATCTCCACTCTAAATCATTCTTCATTGCATTGCATCTTTCTTGTTCTTCTCTAATTTCTTCATAATTGTTGGTGTAACATCTAACTTTAAGCCATGCACAAATTATATCCTATCTATATGCCTCTTCATCATCATGCTTCTAATGGTTTCAAGCATGTTGACAACTGATCTATCTCTTACCAGTAAGATCCAACAATTGAAGGTTTCACTCATATTGTTGTCGATAATTAGGCAATTTGGTTTAAAAATTGGTAGCATCTTTCCACCTCTCTTTAGGATATTCAAGCAATGTTGATGCACATCCGATTTTTATTTTATCTAGTCTTTTCAGCTACTCGTTGAAGTCTTCTTTGTACATTGACCATAAACAATTCCAAAATTGCTTCTACAAATCCTTTCCTTTCTAATTCACATGCTAATTATGGTATATATGTCTAGCACACATCCGATGAGTGGTATATGGTAATGTCTCTTCCATAGCCTTGATCAATCTTATAATAACAAAAAGATTAAGTTAATTAAGTCAATATAGAAAATTTGCATAACAATTAACTATAAATATATGAAGAATAAGATACCTTTTGCATATTTGTTATCACTGTAAGCCCTTTAACACTATCTAATTCCAAGTTAAAAGCCAGCTGATTTATAAACCATGTCCATAAATCATTATTCTCTATCTCTATAATAGCCCAAGATAATAGATACATCCTTCTATCACTATCCCTCCCAACTATACTTAATAATTGACCTTGAAATTCTATCTTGAGGAGGAAACTGTCAATACCAAAAATTGGCCTCAAATGCCTCCATCTTCTTTTCATGGCTTCAAAGCAAATGTATAATCTTTTGAAATACATAAAAGAGATAAAGAAGTATGAGAAAAATATAAACTTATTATAGATGCAAGATGATACGTATAAATATAATTTTGTATACTTATAACAAAGAAGTATCTTCATTCCTTACCAGCTGTAACTTTACTGTTGAACTTGGATTACTAATCCTCAACTCATATACATATCCTTATAGATCGGCATATTCATTCACAAAATCAGTTGCCATCTCTTTTCTTAATCTCCTTTTTACTGCTTTACATATACTTGAGTGTTTTAAGTGTCTTTCGAATTAATATGTTTGTTAATTAGGATATGGCACCTATTTTCTTACTTTATGACTTTTGTTTGTATGCACTAATAATTATAGTCAATTGAATTGGCTAGTATTATTAGTACCTCTCATGAGAGTGGTTGACTAAGAAGAAATGAAGTAGTCTACAAAATGAAATGAAATAAATAAATAAAATTCCTATTCCGTTGCCTTTTTTAAAGAAAATTAGGTTAAGAATAGAGCTGACAACTAGTTGAGAGATATGATATAACTGAGTAACTAGGGGCATTCACAACAAAAGGTTTATCTTCGTGTTAAAATGTTAAAATGATACTCTAACCAAGAGAAATAAAAAGCATGACTTAGTTGAGTAACCAGGGGACATTCATGACAATGTGTTTGCCTTCATATCAAAAGACTAGGTTATCATTCAAGAAAATCTATAAAAAAATGATGTTATAATAAATAAAACCTACTAATATTTGAAAATAACAAAAATTCTCATGAAAGGATACTTAATGATAGTTGCCTTTTGATTGATCACTAATTATAAATGCATGTTTACAAGTACCATAGGTGTATAAATATGGTGTTAATATTTTGAATGATATGTATATTAAATTCAAAGAACTTAAACATGAAAGGAATAAGTTACAAATTGAATGATTGATGTTTGCGATTAAATTGATCCCATGAGATTCGATGCCATCATATCATAATTGAATGTTGCATGAATGTGTGATTATGTGTTTTTATGTTTGTTTGTGTTTGTGTTTGTGTGTTTTGTTTTTCTTGAGGACAAGCAAAAGTTTAAGTGTGGGGATGTTGATAGGTATAGATCATACTATGTTTTTCTAGGGGTTTTAGTGTGTTTTCAAGTGTTTCTTAGATAATTATTATGTGCATAAGCTTAGAATTGTGTTATTGTTAGTATTAGTTTATATTTTAAGTATTTAAGTGGTTTAAAGAATGAATTAGATCTTAATTTTACATTTCATGAGGTGTTTAATATGTTTATGAGTGTTAGAAATCAAACAATTGAAGAATAAAGAAGATGGAGGAAGCTTGAAGATGTCACGATTGTGCACAATGAACACGATCGTGACAGACATGCATGGAGCTATATGGCTCTCTGCCACGATTGTGACAAAGGAGTGTGATCGTGACAGAGGTTTTTCCAAGCATAAGATTTTTAGTATTTTTAGGGTTCAGGACTATTTTTGGAATTGGGAAAACCTTAAGCATAATACTCAAACCTTAATGCAATATATAAGAACATGAAAAACACAAGAAAGAGGTAGTAGCCACAAATTAAAGTTGATCAAAAGTACAGAGATCAAAGAGTCAAACAATTTTTATTCTTTTACTTTTACTTTTACTTTCTTCATTGTCCTTGATGTGTAATTGAATTTCGATGATGTTTATCACATTTATGGATTTCTAAATCTAGATTAGGAATTATTATGGGATTATTTTGTGAACTTTAATTATTGTTGATTTCAATACATATGGATGTTTGTGATAATTGTCGTGCATAAACTTAACAACAAATCGAGAGAGTAAGTCAAAGTAATTAGTTTTAGGTTGTATAATGGGAGTTGACAATTTAATAGACCCATAATTATCAAATTAATGATCAATCGAAGAGAGATTTTGGTTGTGAAATTAATTATCTAATAGATTGTTTCATACCTAATTGAATATGTTAGGAATAGTTTTGTAAATCGAGATATTACAAATCTATAAATATCAAATTCAATTAAAGTTAATTGATTAGATCTTGAAAGAGAATAATCGAAACATTAGGAAATCTAGGTTCAAACATAATTGAATAAATAAGATTAAATGAAGCAAAATAAGGAAAGAATAGTTCTTAAGTATTAAACTTTGATAAAACCCTAATTTTATTGGCAGCTCACTTGTTATTTGATTATTTGTTTTGTTAATTATTTATTTCAATTTTGTTATTTAAATTTAATTTAAATCAATTTTTGAATACTCGGATAAAGTTAGATTCAAATTGTTTAGGTGTTTATAAATCTTCGGGAGAACGATAACATTAATAATACAAGATACAATCCCTATACTTGTCAGTAAGAGTTTTATTATATATAAAAATTGCTCAACATGACCTTATCAAGTTTAATGGAAAATTTGCCACTATTCCTCTCCCTTATTTGTTATCTTGAGTTTTTATATTGCTTCATCCTATGTCATTTATTCTTATTTTTCATTTTTTGACTATCTCTCTTTGTTCTTTCCTGGGCTCACCTTCTCTCTCTCTCCCTTATGTTTTATTCTTCTTCTTCTTCTTCTTTTTTCCCCCTATATCCTTATTCAAGTTGCTCCCTTTGTCTTCTTGCCTATCGATGTTACCTCTTTTATGGTTTTTATAAGTTCCTTTTTTATAGTGGCTTTTCTATATTTTTCTTGTCTAAATACTCCCTTTATTAATTGTCTTTTTCCATGGTTTTTTATTAACCCCCTTCTCTTCACCGTTGTCTCTTTGCTCTATTTTTTTATTCTCTTTGTTGGATGTTATCTAGCTTTTTATTTCTTATGGAACATTTTTGTTCTTTGCCCTCCTTTTATTCCTAATGATTTCCGTTGACATTAGCTAATTTCTATTAATGATAACGAAGACAACGTAAATTGTTAGTGATAGTTGTAAAGAGAGGTAACAATGAAATGATAAGCCAATTAGATTTTATTTGGATTAATTAGGGTTAATTAAAGTTTATTAATATGAAATTAAAATTAATTATAAATTAAGTTTAATTTAATTGGGTGAGGTCCACAATATCAACTAGAACACGTGACAATGGGAATCTATGTAAACAATAAAAGATAAAAAAGTTTTACGTTAATGTTGACATGATATTTCATTGGAGAAACGTTAATCTTTTTAAGAGTTTTGTTAGTTCACAATTAAAATTAGATAATTTTGAAGCATTAATTTTTTTTTTGACTATTTCATAATGTGAGAATCTGATTTATATTTAGCCAAGAGTGTATTTTAAACCTTATTGTTTTCATCAAAATATAATAACTCCAACATTTCATAGTGCTCTCTTTAAACCTTTAACATTTTCAAAGACATTTAAAATGAACTCTAAATAAAAGGAAAAAATATATAGTTGAATTTCTATATGTAAAGTGTTATGTCATTGCTGCCAACGTAGCACATAGCTATTCTTTTTAAAATTATTGAATGGACTTTATTGTCACATGAATGCCATGTGATAGGATGAAACCCACGTGTCTTATTTAAATTTAAATAATTTAATTTATATATAGTTAATAACATTTATTATTCTGATTTAATTACAATAAATACCAATTAACTTAACACATAATCATTAGGTTTAATGTGCGGTCCAGTTTTTATTAGGGTCTAATTCTACTATTTTACCAAACTTGAGACTCAAACCTTGTCAAAACCTTAGTTTAATCTTAATCCTTTAAAAATATGTTTCATATTTGAAATGCTTATTGGACCAAATATAAGATTCAATCATAATAAACATTTTAAAATAACTTTAATCATAATCATAATTTTATATTGGACTTAATATTTGATTTAGTACGAAATAGTATGGTATTAGTATTGGTCAATAATAAATACTGTTTTGGATAATTTTTAAAATTACAAAAAAGTTTTTAAAATTACAAGACAGTTCCTTATTTATTATGGTATTCAATTATTTTATTTTATTTCAATTATATCTAAAAAATCATAATACTATAATAAATATTTTTATTTTTATTAATATTATTTTCACATTTATCATAAATTAAAACAAGAAAAATTATAATATTTTTCACATGAAAGTACTAAAAATGATATATATTGTCAATATGAAATATATAAATTTTAAAAATATTTAGATTATGTTAAACTAATATATTTAGTTATGTATATAATCACCATTTATAAATCTAACACATGAAAGAAATTATTGAATACATTCTTGTTTGTATCTTTATTATTTATTAAATAAATTGCATATAATTTTATCATATTTCTTTTCTATTTATAGATAATTATTATTTCACAACGGAGAAATTTTAAAATTTTCAATTTAGTACTAAAAATTTTTAATATTATAATTATGACTGATATTTGACTGGTATTTTAGTTATCGACTAGTATAGGTCGATACCAACCAAAAGATTTGGTACTAACCAGTACCAAAGTCCGGGGCGGAACTTTCTTGTTCAGTACTAGTTTTTCGGCTATATGGTACATTATTCATATTACTATTTTATATGGTTAGTGTTTTATGTTTCTAAATTCTAGGTTAGGATGAATTAGTTGGTTTTACTTTGTGTTTTAAATAATATTGTTCGAGTTTCTCAGTTAAATGAAATTTGGTACGTTTATTTTCATTGCTTATCATAAATTATTGATTAGGGACAATAAATAGTAAAACCAAAAGCAAACTAAAGCAGAGGTTTAGTATTAATCCATAAATGATCAAATTAGTGAAAATTTAAATAAAATTTCATTTTTGTGACTGTTTAGAATGATTTCAATGAATATTAAATTCTGTAAGCCCTGAGAGAGAATATAAACTTAATATGAATATTAGTGTTTTTCGTATGCATTAGGGAATTTGTGTAAGATTGATTGAGTGGTCCAACGACTTCACTAAAAAATTGTTAACACTCAACAGAGCATTGGTAATGTTCACTATGCCTTGCGAATTTCAAGTAGCTATTTCCTGAGCTATATGGGCAAGCTTGATGGAAGCTTGCCGATATAAGGTCAGCTTGGGACACTAAGGTTCCCATCCTCATCTGCTCATACACACATACCATTTAAGGTGAGTTTAGAGAGTCTGGAAGAGCTTAGTGTGTGGGAAAAAGCCAAAAAACACAACTTCATAGCATTAGTAATGATAGGAGGTAAAGTTCCTCAATTATGTGATTTTTCCTCACAAAGTTCAACAGAGGTTTATGGATATGTTTTACAAGTTATATGGCATCTATCATGTGGTATCAAAGCTATCAAAACCTCTACCTTGCTTTAGTTTTGACGATTTTTAAACTCTGGAAATTTTGAACCCAACTTAAAATTTGACATTTGATAGTCAATTTTTTGAAGTTTTATGTTCAATTAAAGCAAGAAATCTTTAATTAAGTGTTTTGGAGCATTTCCACGTTTACAAAATCAACTTTTGAGGTGTTTTTTAATTCAATTATTTTAGCATTTGAAGCAATGATTCGGATTCTGTTCCGTATCGGTCGGTACCGGCCGGAAGGTACCGTATCGGCCGAAGAACGGAACAGAATTGAGGACGTCGGTATCGGGTACAAATACCGCTCGGTACCGGCGTTTATCGGACGGTACCGGCCGGAACCGTCAATTCCGGCCAATACCGGAAATTCCGAAAATTGCAAGGACCAATTTGCAATTT
>JAOQMQ010000005.1:15143760-15155556 GCA_027563845.1 Erythroxylum subrotundum | reverse complement strand
TATAGGAAAGTTGGGCTTACTACGGGTTTTGGTGGCATTAAGCCTACCCATTCCCTAGTGCCAACACGACCCAAAAAAGCGGGTCGTGTCAGCAAGGCTCAAGGGAGTACTTGTATGATTGCATTTACGTCTTTTGAATATGCCATTTATCGATGTAGTCATTGGGATTTTAGTGGTTATGGAAAATGGAAGCCACAACATGAGAGCATGAAATCACTGTCAAGTCCTAATATCTATAAGTATAAGTATGACTACTAATTTTCACACATAACTTATCTAATCCATGCTCAACTTCATATCCATCAACTCTATTACAGTTAACAAAGCAACTAAATATCTCTTTCTTATTCTCCTCTAACACGGTTTGAACTCTTAATGATATGTTTCTATCCCATTTCTCCCTAAAACTCCTTTTTGTATGCATCCTCTTCATCGCCATCTTCCTGATATGCTAACTATAGGCTTCAACCCAGCCTCCAAGATCAAACCATTGAAGGTCTCACTTATGTTATTATCCACACAATCATATATGTAGTTAACATTGAAATATTATGTAATATATATCTCCTTGGGATAGTCTAATAGAGCTTCAATATAACTTGGTCTTAAATCATTTATCATATGCAACTGATCATTAAAATAAAGAACCAATGTTGCCTTAGTTGTCCTCCAAAATTGAAACTTTAGGCCATTTCTATTACATCTCTGTCTCCAATTAGCATAAATGTGCCTTGCACACATTTTATGCTTATCATTTGGTAAAACTCTTTTTATTACATATGGAAGACCCTAAAAAATAATATAAACAAATAAAAATAAAATATTTATTAAGTGCACATATATAAATATATATATATTTAATTCAGTATAGACATATCTTTTGTATATTAGATATGAATGTGAAGCCACCATCATCTCCAAGTTGTAAATCTGAAACAAGAAGCTCTAAAAACTGCTTCCATATTTTGGTACACTTAACCTCAAACATACCTTAAGCAATAGAAAACATTTGATTGTTTTCATTCCTTCCAACATCAACCAATAACTATCTTTTACGTACTCCCTTTAACATCCATCTAGTCTTATTATTGGTTTACCACCTTCAATCCAACCCTTTTTACAAACACCGAAACAAACAACACCTTGTAAAGATTCTTTTCCCTTCATCATTAGTGCTTATTCTAATTGCTCATGTCATACCTAGGTTCTTGATCTTCGTCCCTTATCTATACACCAAGGGTTTAGCAAATTCCTCTATATAACACCCATACTTCATTTTTATCACACTTGATTTTGCTCTCTTACAATTTTTAAATCTTACATCCACCTTTAGTGCCTTCCTCAATAAAGACTTTAACTGAACTACCTTGATAATTGTTTGTAACTTAATCAGGTCAATCCATTTTGATGTGATAAGCTTATTGATGTTTGACATTGTATAACTATACTTAGCTTCATATCTCTTCACAATAAAACTATTGTCATTTCTCTCCAAACTTGAAAAATGTAACGAAGGATAGTGTCATCTACATATCACTCGTACTAGAGACTTCTAATTTTTTATGTATTTCAAACCTAAACTCTTTGCAATGGAGTATTTAATCACAAGCTCCTTAAATTCTTTTACATCTTTAAACTTCAAACATATATCCCAAGTAGGAATATTAGATGTTGGATTATAATATAGGTTTTATCATTTACCTCTTCTCCATGCACTGCCAGTATCTTCTTTTGAACTTATATAATATTGACATAGGTAATCGCTTTCAAGACACTCGTTGCCATTTTTATAAACAAAATCCTTTTAGTCATCTTCAGGCCCTTTTCACTTTCATGATTTTCAACATCATTATTCCCAACCTCTACTTCTTTTCTTGAACTTCCTCTCTTTATATTTTGATATGACAGCTTAGAGCTCACCATCATCTCTTTCACTTTCTCATTCCAAATCAGTCACCAAATCATTATCACTATCAACATTTTCGGTGGAAGCATTATATACATCCTTACTAGGCATATTATCATTACTAGAAGCATTAGGTACATTATCAATAGCAGAAGCATAAGGCACATTAGCATGAATAAAAACGTTAGGCACATCACCAACATAAGCATCAGGCACATCACCAGCATAAGCATCAGGCACATTATCAGCAGAAGCATTAGGCAATATTCACACCATCAAGCATAATATTAATACCATCAGGCTCATTGTCATACACATTACTCAAAATTTTATGCTCAACATGCATATTTTCAATGGGCACACTATTATCACCATTGTCATTTAATAGTACAATTTTTTCTTCAATGTTTACTTTATCATCTATTTTATTGACTCCTAGGACAAGCAGTTCATCCTTTTTGTAATTATTATCTTCTTCTTCAACATTTTTTGGATCTATGTTATCATCATCATCATCCATAATATATGCTTTTGTTGCTTTCTCTTCATTATACTCATCTTTAAAATAAACCTCCACTCTTCCATGGTTTTAAATAAAATATAATCAAATCACATATTTTTGTATCATCTATAATCTCAGTCTACCCACCTTCTTTATATTTATTTGGCTGCCTATAATATATTTTATCCAATCTATCATACTAATTATGCTTAGTAGTCCTCATAATGCTAAACCAACATAATTTATCTTGGTCAATACCTTTAACTAATAATTTACTACCACCAATGCAAATGAATTCCGTCTACCAATTTCTCCCTCATATTGAAACATAATTGCTTTTATTAATAAGATTTTGCATTTAAATAAAATAATAATTAAATGAGGAATAAGTTATTCAACCCCAATTATGCAACAATTCCATAAATTAATAAGAAAAACTTTCATTCAAACTGAAATTTCCAATTTATGTAGGAATTGTAACCCTAGAAATTAGGGTTATATATATACATATACTTACCTCACGGTGGACCAAATTAATTCTCACTATTGAAATTTTATATTAACTTGTAAATGATTTATTAATTAAATATACACATACTTATCATACTTATAGATTTTCAAAGTCTCTTAGTTATAAGAACAAAATTTACTAGTCCTACTTTATGGATATTGACTCCTTACTATTGTATGCCAAGTTTATCAATAGAAAAGAAGCAATTGCTATAGATTATGAATCAATTATTTATTCTATATTATATATGCCAAGATGTCAATCTTGTGACTCAAAGTGGTCACCATTAAATAGAAAATAGATACAAATGATAGTACCTAATGACGTAATTATTAGGGACATAGTTGTTGTTTATTTAGTATATAACCTTACCTTAATTTGCATATTAAGAGTCAATGAAAGGTATTTGTGGTTGCAATTTCTCAATCTTTTCCATCAAGTAGAAGACTAAATTTTCTGATACTTTTTTATTATAAAGTTATTTATTTCGAAGCACCTAATAACTTTCAAAAAGCACTTGATGTTTTACTTTTTTTTTATATCTGAGATATCACCTAGTATATTTTGTTTTCTTTTCTCTTAGTTTTAGAAAATCCTTTATCAAGTGTAAACGAACGATTGGCAATGAGTTGTCTCCAAGAAAAATTACATGTTCTACTTCAGAATAGTAAATAGCAACAATAATAAATCTGGTTCTTGTGACAATATATGGTATAATTATATTTTTAAAATGCCTAATATTGCAATTTATGCAGGAAGTATAACCTTAGAAATTGCTAACTTACCTCACCGTGGACCAATTTGTGGCCATTTTCATGAAGGTCTTCCTTTTACTCCTCTATCACGAATATCTTGTCTTGCTCCACTCCTAAGTCGCCAACATCTTCATGCATACTTTATTTATGAATTAAATTATCAATTTAATAGTGAAATCCCCAATATAAGTAGAATTCGAAACCCTCAAAATTAAGAAAATTACAAATTTACCTCACCGTGGATCAATTAGCTAGACCATGCCAATGACAATCTCTTCCTTACTCCTCTATCACAAAGATATCTTTCCGAATCTCTTCCTCACCCTTAGTTTAAATGTTCTCTTCGATTCTCTGCCATTTTTTTTTCTTTTTGTTACTATCAAAACGATAAGTTCATGCTTGAGGGTAAAAAGGCCTTTTTACAAAATGCAAGCGTATGATTACAATTTCCATCTTCATAAAGTCTTACAAAACGCAAGTGTTTGGTATGGCCGACTGCCCA
This sequence comes from Erythroxylum subrotundum, assembly GCA_027563845.1. Classification (NCBI taxonomy): domain Eukaryota; kingdom Viridiplantae; phylum Streptophyta; class Magnoliopsida; order Malpighiales; family Erythroxylaceae; genus Erythroxylum; species Erythroxylum subrotundum. The sequence continues at coordinate 15,151,380 of JAOQMQ010000005.1, read as the reverse complement.
AGTTCACAGGAATAGTGGAGAGAAATTTCTGAAGAATATTGTATTGTAATGAGATGATCAAAAATGGGTGGAAAAAGCAAAATGAGACAAAAAGTTATCATATCATTCTAAATATCATTCTAAGCAACTTCCAATATAAGAGTAAAAATAGGTACAAGCATCCCTAGAATTCTATAGATCCCATTTAAGTTTAAGGATTCCAATTTGGAAAAAGAATGCATACCCTGTACTTCTCTTATATCAATTACTTCTGTTGTATCAAGTATCATTTCAACGATCAAACGGAAGATATTGTCGATAAATAGCAATACGTCTTGTTCATTAACATCTCGGAAATATTCTGCCATAGTTAGGGCAATCAAACCAATTCTCATATGGGCTCCCGGTGGTTCATTCATCTGACCATAGACTAGAGCCACTTTTGATTATGCATTAATGACTTCAAGTTGTCAATTATATTCTTTGTGAAAATGGTAAACTAATTTGGAAAATTTCGGACACAGGTATTCAATTAGTTCGGACTTGCTTAGTGTTGATTTGGGCAGTTGCTACTTTGAGATTAAACAGTCCCTAAAATGAAGAAACTAGTTGTAATTATAGGATAATAATGTAAATACACATTAATAGGTCACCACAATTTGAAACATTGTCACAGGGGCAAAGCGTGGTGCACAAACTAAATCTCTTGGTGAAGTCAGGATTAAAAGAGAAAGTTATGGAAAGTTTAAAGTTAATTTGACAAAAACAAAAGTTGTGAAACTTTTGTGCACCTCACACCTAAGTTGGAGGATGAATTTGGGCTTTTTTCCTGAGAAAAACTAGTGAAAGTTTCATTTGTCTCTCAACCATTGAAACTTTTAGTAGAATTAATTTGTCCTTCAATTTTTATTTTATAACAGTTAAATCCTTAGTTGTTATTCTTTGTATGTATCTTTAATAATTTTTTGAGTACATATGATAATTGGTAAATTATATATATTAAATAAATTATTTATTAAATTAGTAATAAATAACTAGTTCAATTTAATTTATATTTTCACTATGGATCAGTTATCTTTTTCCAAAATATTACGCGAGTTGCACCTTCCTACCGCAACTCGAAGTTATAACTTCTTGAATTAAGAAATTTTTAAGAGTTACTTCATTAATTGTATCATCTTAGTTGCAGTTTTTTGTTATTTATGTCGACCAGAAAATCCTCTCGACATCGTAATATAATTAACCGACTAGGGGTATCCAGGTTGATATTATAACCTAAGTTGTATGATGTAGAAAATGTGTGTTTATTCTAAATTATAGGCTATGGGAAGACTAGAGCTATCAGCAGACAGAACCACATGTTTTCTTTTTGATAAGCTAATCTTACAGAAGATGCCTAGATGACCGTACAATGGAAAAAGAAACGACTTAAAAACATTTATTCGCCAGAAAAAAGAGTTGGTAGAATGTAATAAATGTGCAGAAGATGAAAAAGTTTGGTCATAAAGAAGTCAAGAGTTTGTCAGGAAATTTACCGATGAATTGGCAGAGGCAGTACAATTGAATAACTGAGAGGTCGTTCCAAAGTTCCCGTACTTTCCCTTAACAAACGGCGAAGCAAAATGAGGTTTATGCAGAATGAAACTGCAAGTGTATCGCTGTTACTATGCGAATGATAAAGAAAACTCAACTGCGTCACAGAGTGGTTTATCCATTCTTATTAATCATATATCGTCACTCTTTTTTCAGAAATAAGTCAACAATGACAAAGTAGTTGGTAGTAGCAGAATCATAAACACTTTTACCAGCCCTGCATTAAAGTCTCCTTTGGTACTCCCATTCCCATTCTCCTTAATCATAATGGACCACCAAAGCTATATATATATATATATATACATGATATGGACCACTGCACCGGTTCCTCCTTTGACCGTCTCTTTTTACTATATTTTCCTGTTCGTACGTGTTAAGTTCGTAAAACTTTTTGGGCCGGAGAAAAGGGTAAATTACTGTAACTTCTAGCTCTGGATAGATAATGCTTCGAACTACTCAATACGTGAAAGAAAAGGATAAAGAGCGGTGCTTTGAGGTGGTCCTCTTGCCCTTCACCCATTACTTGTCAATAGATGTATGAAGTATGCAGTATAAGAAGCTAAGTCCTGTTTCAGACGACAATGAGCTCACACGAAGGTTTTCACAGCATCAAAATTGTACAAGACGATATATTTAATTGGAGAGACAAAACCTTAATCAACGTATATATAGATAAGATAGTATAATATATTATGTTTATCGTAATCATCGGATTAGTTTTGTAAAGCCCATTCGTTAATATAACTTACCCACAGCTTAGCCCAACCTACATCCTTTAAACATGTATAAAAAAGCCAGAATCTGGAAATTAGAGAAAAACATACGAAAATCACATCTTTTCTTCATCTTTCTCTCAAATTTTCCAATAGAAAAATTGGAAGGAGTTGTAGAAGTTGACAACCCCAGAGTGCCTTACACTTAGGTCCGAAAATTCGATTAAGGAGAAATTGAAATTATCAATTAGTTGAGTTTGAAATTAAGGTAAGGATAACCTTGAACTTTACTCTTCTTAAAATTAAGTATCGTTTGGTTATTAATAAATTATATTTTGAATTGATCATTAATTTAATTAATGATTAATAATTACCTAAATGAATTATGTTTATTTTATTTCATTAATAATTAATCAAAGTACAAGGCATTTCGTGATTGTATTTTGTTATGCATATTATGAGGTGTATTGCATGTTAACTAGGCGAAAATGTGTAAAATAGAGACCAGTTGGTAATATGTTGAGAATAATTGATCAAAATCTAGAATCGGTTGCTTGCCTAAGATAAGCTACATTCGATGGTTTTAGATGGATAGGTTGAGGCGATATGAGTGAGTGGTGGCTAGGTATCTATCCGTGAAGCAAATATCAGGGCATCCTGAGTCCCGAGGATGTCCTGTACCGATGACTAGATACTGGAGTAATACCGGGATATCCTAAGTCCTGGAGATATCCTGTGTCGATGGCTAGGTACTAGAGTATATCGGGGTGAAGATTATGAAATCGAGGTACCATGTGCTAATATTTATATATTTAATTATGTTTCCGCTGATGAGAGATTATGATGAGATACGCTGACAGACCATTAGATGTATACCTAATAGGTTAAGTTGGGCCCAGGTAAAAAAAATCAGTTAAATATTGGAATAAAGCATAAATGACAGTTATAATTAATATTTGTGTTAATCATAATTTGACAAAATTTTTGAGATGTTTGTTAACTGTTTGGATTCGGCTAAATGATGTTGTGTATATATGTATTATATGTATGATTTAATCGGTTAACTAAGTTTTATAATTATTTATGAAGTTACTTGATTTTAAGGGTATGGTCAGTTATTCTTACTGAGTATGCAGCTCACCCCTTACTATTTTATTTTTTTAGGAGATCAAGTGATTACTGATAACCCTAGAGTACATGATAGACTGAGTGGAGTTTAGGTGGGGCTAGTAGATTACTTGGGTAAAGCTTTTGAAATTATATATTTTTGAATGGGACAACCCCCGTAGTTGTATTATGTATAATACTTTTGTATCTGACACACCATCCTCTCTTTTAGAACTAATGAGGAATTTGATAATTAATTATATGTTTTGAGAACTATTTGGTTAATTATGGTTTAAGGTCTTTGGGAGCGTTATAAGTTCTAATGCATATTCAGTATATTATGTTGCTCCTAGCTAAAACAGTCCTAAAGTAAAAGTTGGTGCATCTTTTCCAATTCTTTAGCCAAGTTATTCTTGACCTTTGCTTGATTATAGAGTGATTAATCTTCACCACTTAAGTATAGGACTGTATAGCTTTGGTTTCCTGGGATTTGAGATCTCTATCACCTGCGTTTAGGTAGAGCATATACTATATTTTTGAAAGTTTCTCCTTAGCTTCTTTAACATCTTTTTATGTTCCATTATCTACCTCACATTCAACTTCTAAATCACTTCCTTATTATGTTGCATCCTTCTATGGTAAATGTACATTTTGCGCCCCAACATTCTTCTTCAATACTTTTCCTGATTATTTGTTCAAATCGTTCACAATCCAACAAATGGTTGTTGAATATGACGGCGAGGTGTTTTTTCTTTTTCTTTCCTTTAACGTGCATTAGCAAGATCCAGATAAGGCAATGAACTGTAATTTAGGGATTTTAAAAACTTGCTAAGCTATCTCGAGAGATGGATGGTGGAAGTTAACAATTGTTCTATCCAGTTTTTTTCGAATTAGCCCACTTCCTTCTTACTTATTTGACCATGTATAAAACCAACCATTCATTTCAAGGTCAGTCATTTAAAGTTGACTATGTAGACCCTAAATTCATCATACTTGTGTCTTTAACTCATCCCTCCTTCAGCCTCCCCAAAGTGAAGAGTGGTATTGTAGTCTCCTAGAGCTATCCATGGAGAAGATATATTGTTTCCCAATCTTTTCATGTGATTCCAAGCATATGGCTCTTAAATATAATGTTGGAAGCATAGATGACAGTGATATGCATATTCACCCTCTCCTAAATTAGGTTGATCTTTAAGTGTATATGTTGATTTGAACTACTAAATCAATCCATAATCTCCACTTTTTCCATGACATGTAGTACTATTATCCTACCATAGTAGTAATCCATATGGTTGGCAGTGATTTTCTATCCTTTCTTAAAAAATAAGGGCCTTTTGCATTTATTCTATTTGGTGGGATTATTAAGTCCTCTGGTTTTCCAAACTAGAAAAATTATTGCTTGAAGGCGGGAAAGTTTTTTTCTTCCTCCCAGGATTCCTTCTAAAAACTATCATAAATTCCACATTTTCCTCAATCTCTTAGTCGCTCTTAATTAATAAAATGTTGGTTCCTCCATCAATGATTTCATATTCATCCTTAGAGTTCTTCTCATGTAACCTTGTAGTTTCTTCTTCAACTATCACATTATTATTATGGGTTTCAACTTCATTTAGAAGTACTGTTTCAATGTCGGGGCTATCGTCATTCACGTTATTCTTACTATCAGCCCCCTTTGCTTCAATGTTTGTTTCCTTAGAAGCACCCAACTCTTATTGTCTAACATTATCCCATTTGCCTTCATCCCTTCTTTCCTTAGACTCATTCATTAGTATCAATTCTTCACATGAACTTACTTCAAAGATCTTGCCTGTAGGTTTCCAAATTTGTTTCTTGATGGAGCTACCATATCGTCTCCAAGTGTATAAGAGCTTAACCTAATCCTAAAAAATCCTATCCTCTTCATTTAGCCTTATTATAGGTATTATTTCTGGGAGCTTCTTTTCTATTTATGTTAGTATCCAAACCTTAGCATATTGAATTCTTGACATTGTAGCAATGGCTTAATCAAGGCATAAAGGTTTTCCTACATAGCTAGATAAATGGATCAACCCCGTTATAGTCCAGTATTCTAGCCGTATGTTGTTTATATTAATCCACAATGATATTATTTATGTTTAAGATTTTCTAGTTGTTACCCATTATTCTAATTTTGTAGGAAAATAGGTCTTGAAAAGTAATGTCAGGACCTGCTTCCAATAGAATTTAATCTTGATTAGGGGACTCAAATCAAAATATAAAGATGTTTTCCTTGGTCATTAAGACTTCCTAAAGGCCATAACCTTTCCATTGTGCTTTAGACCAAGCATGGATTGTACGAAAGGTAGGTCTCCTACCAATGAAGAATCTTACTAGTGTTGCTTGCCATCTCATCGCTTTAACGTTTACAAAGGTGAGAGAACTATCATTATTCCATTATCCACACTAGGGAAGCAGAACTAAAGGCTTGGGATTGAACAGAAGTCACCCATAACTTGGTCATTTCATTGCACCCTCCTTCAACACTTGTGGAGGTAGGCAACTATCATTCTTCTTTCATCCATAATTGAGGGAGCATAATTGGAAGCTTGGGATTGAACGAGAGTCACTAAGAACTTGTGATCAAGTTTTCTTAGGTCGTGATTGTTAAGTCTAATTTCTATTGATTTTGCTAGCCTTTATATTTTGATTTTGGTTACAAATTCTTGTATTTTAATCCAAATTTGAATGAATTGAGGATATTGCAGTATTTTGTGAATGTTCCATGAAAAATAAGAAAAATTGGAAAAAGATGGCATCACTAAAGAGTCACACCCATGATAAGGGCGAACGCCCATGACAACCATTGTCATAGGTGTGATAATGGCTCTCACGGTGGTGACAAAGTTGTCATGTCCATACACATTCTCTTTACTGAAATTAATATCATGCATGCTAAGCATGCAGGTGGCGATAGATTAAAAAAAAGACCTAAATGTAAACTCTCTCTATAAATAGGAAAGTATATAGAGAAAAAAGGGAGGCCGGAACGAGGCTTAAAAGAAGCTGAAGGTAGAGAGAAGAAGAGAAAACAGAGAGCAGTCTGTTGGTGAGAATGAAGAGAAAAATAACAGAGAGAAAGGAAGAACTGAAGCTAGTGTGAGCGTCCACTCTTCTAAGTGAGAGTGAAGAAGAGGCAGAAGGCGAGAGCCGACGCTAGATAGTTTGAGATTGGAAGGAGATTCACCACCAACTTCCTCATCCGAGAGTTCATTTGTTTGCTCATTCTTACTTCATGTTCTGATGTTGTTGTTGAACCCATTTATCTTCTGTTTGTTGAACTTATTTCCTCTATTAGAGCTTTGATAGTCCATTTTTGTTTATTTACTATGTTTATCACTTTGATACTTCTTTATTACTATTAACTATGGGATTAAAGTATATGAAGATGATGAATTGTATTTATTCCATAATGGGTTGATTGCTTATTCTTGGGAATTAATGTAACTAATTTAATCGATTATGCATAATCAAGGGACTGTTTTATTATCTTACTACTTGTTATAGTTTTTGAGCTTATTGGATGTAAAAGTTTGGCCAACCTTTGCATCATTTTGGTATTAAATGAAGAATCGAGAGAAGAAGTTTAATATTAGAACAAGAAACTATAGACACTCAATGTTGGACCCCGATCCTTAAGTGGAAATTTAGAAATATTAAATGAAATTCAATGAGTGTTTTTGTATATGAATTGTGTTATAGATGCTTTGTGCCTTAAGAAAAATTGATGAGAAAAGATTTGAGGACTTTGATAATTGAGTAAATTTGTATGGATTATGAGAGTAAAGTGAATGAGTTGATTGAAATGGAAGTTGAAATCAAGAAATAAAGAGAAAAAGTGTAAAAATTTGAATAATTAAGAAAGTTTGACTTTTTGGGGATAAAAGTTGACTTTTTGATTTAGGCATAATTTGAGAAAAGGATCTTCATGAAACTTGTAGCTTCTGTCGAGAGCTTTCTGTCACCATAAAGTTTGATATTTTTCGATATCGGGAGTGAGAGTTATGATCAATCAAAGTTAAGTGTTATTTTGCCTTGTTTTGTGAAAATGATCATAAGTGTACATTTGCGAGTACTCGGCTTTGAGGCCACTCGTCGTATGGATTTAGTCTGAATTGGAGTAAGTGGCCAACATAAAAGTTGTAGCTTGTCTGTCAATCTTTCCGACGCTATAAGGTATGTAATTTTTGGATGTGGAAATTGGAAGATATGA
>JAOQMQ010000005.1:15121151-15132404 GCA_027563845.1 Erythroxylum subrotundum | reverse complement strand
TAAATTTCAAGGATTTTCCCTTGCTTTATACATAAATAATTGCCAAAAATCATCAATAATTACTCGTTTAATAATCTAAACTTACAGAAAGTTTCGGGGTCCAACAAAAAGTGTGACTTCAAATTTCTAATACTCATCAGCATTGGTCGTACATTTCCATTCTTCCCATTGTGTAACATCTATTTTCTTCCTCACTTTTGGACATATATCATCAGTAAATTTAACCATCAAATCCCTTTTTTTTAAATAAATCCAAGTCATTAAGGAAACTCAGATATCTTCTAATATATTGATCAAACTTTTTGTACGACCTCACAAATGAATCCGTTAAATGTCTCAAATATGTTCTAATGAATTATTTCACACTTTGGTCTTATGCTCACAAATTCCTTCATAAAGTCCTTGGTTTCCTAATTTTGAAATCATCATAGGACTTCTTTGAAATACTCTTCAACTGCTCCATTATCTTATTAATTTCCACTTTCGTTGTGCAACTCACCGCTTATTAAAATAAACTCCTATAATGTGGCCTTTATGAATAATAGACCAATTTGCATAGACATGTTCTATGTTCGACTTATAGAAAGAGAATCTTTAATGCATCTGCTAAACCCTGTAATGAATAAAAAAGATAACGTTAACTGAAGAACTCAAAGCATATTAAGAAATGAACATTAAATGTATGGATATTTAAAGTTTACCTTCTGTTGATTACTTAAAAAAGTCCATACATTCCCACTTATGTTTAGATCTTCAACAAGAATGCTCAAAAACCAATATCGAGATTGGTAATTTTCTCCCTCAACCATGTCCTAAGATATAGGAAACATCCGATTGTTTCCATTTCAAGCACAACAGCTAGTAAAGCACCTCCAAGGAACATCTTTAAAAAAAATCCATCTAACCTAATTGTTTTCCCAAATACACTAAGAAAACCATACTTTAAAACACTAAATCACACTTTATATCTTTTAAACATTGACTATTCAGACTGTTCATCAAGTTTAGTTTGAATAGTATACTTTCCATCTTTTTTAGCTCGTCATATCTCTTGTTTATAAAACCATAACTTGGTATAATGACCTTTGATGGGTTCTTATAGCATGGAAATGGCTTCTTATTTAGCCCTATAACATTGGATTTAGTTACCTATAGTGCATATTTTCTTTGAAGATCTTCCATCATCTTAGTAACTGACCAATTTGAGTTCCTCCTAAACTTGTATAAAAATTCATTTGCTATCAATTTCCTACTAGCTTACTTGTTTCTTTTCACTTTTTTGTAATTATGATTGTTTTCTACTATCTTAATAGCAAACATATTTTCATTTCCAATTTATTTTATACCTAAAATGGACATAATGACTCACAAATAATCTCTATTATCATACTAGATCTCGCCATTGAAACATCATATCTGTTAGTAATTGTATAGTTTCTTATTGCTTCCTTTAACTACATCTCATCCTTCAACTTAGTTATAGTTTCAAACTTAAAATATTTCATATCCATTTTTGTATTAAAGATAAATATATTTCTTCTTTGGAATAGATGATTCATCATCACTATAAAATGGTGATTAAGCTTTAACATTACTATCATTATATGCACTACACCAACCATGCGAACTTCCTTCTTGTCTTTGTGAATCTATGGAATAATCACCATCTTCATTGAATTTATTTCCACTACCTCCAACCTCATCCATAACATTGTTGCATTAAATCCTACTAAGTAGATTCTTGGTATATCTCTTTTGTTTTGTTATAGTAGTAACACATTCTTCATCATCAGTTGCAAATAACTTGTCATCAACTAAATCACTCTAGATTCACTCATCTGCATAACAATGAAATCATCATCTTCTTCCACTTGAAATTGGAACAACCCCTCATCATTCACACTCATTTTCTATTGTGTATTAGCATCAAATTCTTTGTCAATATTAGAAGCAGATTCTTCACCATCTGTTACAAGATGCTCATAACCGAGCTTATAGTAGACTTCAACATTATAGTTGTTCAATTCCTTCATATAATTAAGCATTGCCAATATGTCCTCATCATGGTGTAAGCTTAACTTCTTTAAGCTTCTCATCGACTGATTAGGAAATTTGTAAAACATAGATATTACCCTTTATCCTTTATCTTTAAACACACCTCTTAGGACTAACATGCTAAGTCCATCAACGCCCATATTGTTCTTCCTTTTAATCTTTCTTTTTATTAACTGGAAAGCATAAAGGCCCCATAAAGCCTCCATCAAGGTTCATGTGTAGTTGATTACGCTAGTTTTGAATCTTGGTTGGGGAAGTTTGAGAGTTAAAGTTAAAGTTATAGTATGATTATCTATTATAGTATGGACGTGGGGTGTTATGGAATAGTTGGAATCAAAGATTTATGAATTAGAAAGGAACATGAAGACAAGTTTATAGTTTTATACAATTTCATTGAACAAACAATGTAGGAATATGAATTAGTTGGTAAAATATGAATTCATTGTCAACTATAACCTGTTCTTCCAAAACAAGTAGTGGTGGTTCTTTGTTTAATGTTTGTTCAAGATCTCATAAAAAAGGACCAATCACCCATCACCAAAGATTAGATTTGGGTTATTGAAATATGCCATGTTAATGTTTTCAATAATAATTGCCTTCTAAATATTTTCTTCACATAACTTAGGAAAATGAATAAATAGTTGAATCTTAAAAATCCATTCATACAACCTATATAATATTCAAATTGAATTTGAAGCATATAGAGATCAAACCCTCTAGGATAATAATGTTAGTTTGAAATTAATTTTCAAAGCAAAACACTAACTTTGGTGGTTGGTCTTTTTTTCTTTTAAACTCAAAATCAACCCTCCAGAATAATAAAGCTTTTAAGCAAACATCAAATGGAACTTATCCAAACCCATCATAATTTCCCAAACACCATCAATAAGCCCTCCATATTTTGTCACCCATTACAATCAGTAAACAAAAAAAAGAAGAAAAATAGTCAAGTGACGGATTTTAGAATTTAATTAAGCAAAATAGACAAAGGAACGATTATAAGTACGAATGGGCACATGACCTTCTACTACAAAACACTTTAGGCTGAATTGAATAAAGATGTTATAAGTTGTAAATTGAAATTTGTAATACGACACAAACTAAAACTCACCAAAATCATATCAGCTGATCATAAACAATTGGAGTGTTGAAGAATAGAAAGAGGGTGACAAATTATTTTTATGCGAAGAGGAGCAAGCTAGTGAGTAGACGGTGGGAAAACTAGTAAATGATCAGATGATGGGTAGAGAATTCGTTGTTCTGTGATAGGTGAAATCAGATGGGTTAAGGTTAGGTTTATTTTTATTTTTATATTTTACTTGATATTAATTAATTAAAATTTATAAAATTATAACATGTATATCCATTACACCTGGCATCTTATATGTCAGAAAGCACATCTGATGTGGCTTGCCATGTCATTTCCGTTAATGGAGAGACCAACAACAGGTTATTTTTATGAAAAATTGAAAGTTTAGGTATTTAATTCACTTTTAAAGTTTGTGCTATAACTAAAAAATTGTACAAAGTTTAGGATTCTTTCATAATTAACACCAAATTGTTTATTTACAAATTCAATGCTATTTAAAATTTTAAGTAACGTTAATAAACTTGATTTTAATTAAGCATTTAATTAATATATTACATCCAAATTATTCCTAAAGTAAAAAGGATAAACTCATTATAGCTAAGGTAAGAGCCTATATATAGTGATTTTGTAAAAAATTAATAACATCATTTGTGTTACACTCCACTTATCCTTTAAAAAAATGAACAAAGGGCCTTAAAATTGAATGGAAGGGTAGTTTCACTTTTGATACTCAAGTTAGTTTTCATAAATAATGAATAAATTTTTTTTGATGATGACTAATGCAATGTAAAGAATAGGATCCAATACGTGTAAGGTAGAAATATGAGATCACTTAAATTCTTTAACTCGATTTAATTATAAAAAATAATAAAGTATGAATTGCAATTCGTGCCTTATTAAAAAAGTTTAATCATTTTCTTATTATTTCTTTCAAATCTTTTATGAAATTGGCTCATCTCAATCATTATAGCCATACACTTGTTTGGGCTCTAACAGTATCCACATATGTGTTGAGAAAACTCTATAACTGATATAGAGTCGGTTAGGCAAGAAATGCTAACTCCTATGTAGTCTAAGTCAATTTATATCAGGTTTGGACATTTTTGTAATTGTATTGATGAAAAATTCAAATTTCAATTGAACTTTAATTAGAATTGCATTTCATTCTAATTAAATACCAATTGTGTCTTAATAAGATCCAATATCTCATATTGGTTCTTATTAATTAAATATCTCATATTTAATCCTGTAAGTTTTTTAGACTTTATAATCAAGTTCAATTTAATTAAAATACATTTTCTCTTTCCAAACTGTTCTTTGGATATGACCCAATAGTTTCCTAATTGTATTTACTATAATCCTGAGACATGTTTAGGATTAGATAAATTAAAAATCCTTTAATTCATATTTAGTTCTCTAATTAAATAATTTATGCCCATAGGTCAAGATTAGTATCTAATGCATTATGACCACTCAAATATTAGAAATGTCAAAGTAGTTTTAACTAACCTTTTTGTGCATTGTTTTTTTTTGTATAATTCAATCATTTATAATTCAATAATAAAATTAGACATAGAGCATGAAATTAATCTCTACTTTATATGAATCTAATCATAATAATTCTCCACCATAAGTAAATGATTCTGTTATGACATTTGTAAACTATTTTACAAAGTACTATTTTATCTTGGCCAAGGATTTTTCGAATCAATACTAATCGAGAATAATAGAACATTATCACTAATCATCTAACTTTGATGAATTCTATATTGATTACGTAACTACTTCTATATAGTTAATGCCATGAACCATGGACAAACAAACTCGACCATGGGTATGCATTAGTTGGACCATATGCGAATTGCCTCAGAACTTAGGTAACCTTCACCTTTGGATGAAGATCATTGGTGATTTAGTAAAGTTCGTGAGATGAATCATCAAAAAAGTGGGAGGATAAGAAAAAGAACATGGATGAGGTGTTTTATCTTCATTTATCACATGTTCCCTTCACATAGAAGTGAGATAGTGGTAAGATATGTAATCAACCTACTAAAGTGGTGCCTAAAGTAGCTGGCGATGCCAACCACCAACTAAGTTAGCGACTTAGTGGCCTTGTGCCCACTTTCTTGTATTCTTTCCCAACAAGTATCCAAAAGCCTATAAATAGCTCATTTAAGCAATGGCTTCACTATATTAGAGAGAATTGGAGCTTTTGTGTCCTTTGTATCAATCGAGAGTAATGTAGGTTAATAATTTTGCTGTAAAGCTTCGTGTATATTTATCTTTTTATTGTTGTCCATTCTATGGTGTTGGCTTAATAAAATTCATGATTTTACTTCAGCCTTTATGAGAATCACCTTAAACACGAAAGATTTGGTAAGATTGAGTTGACTTATGAAAGTTTAACTACTGTACTTAAACTTTAGTTCATTTTGCTGGCGAACTTTGAGTTCCTTGTGAATTCTTTGTAACAGTGGGCTTCATGGTAAGTCATTCCCTTTTGATCAATAGATGGGTTGCTCGATATTTCCTTCAGTTATAAATGTGTTACTTTCATAAACATCCATCTTGTTTTCAACATTGACTTGATGTCGATAGATAATTATAGGAATAGGAACTGACATTGTAACTTACGTATGCTTATACGACATATATCTTAAATATCTGATTCTGAAACTTAAATTTGTAGAGAATATAAGAGTAAAGCAATTATAAGTTTTGATATTGTGAAGGGAGCTTAATATGACGAAAAATAGTATCATTATTTTTATCTATTAAGGAGGATAATAATCAGTTATCAATATCCTTGTCCCAATAAAGTGAAGTAAATCACTTGTTAATATAGAAGTCACGTATAATATGTAAAATACACAAGAAAGGGGGTTGAATTGTGTCAAATCATTTAAGATATCAATCTTTAAAATCTTCTTGATTTTCTTGACAAATTCAGATGATTACAAAAACAATTCACTTAATTTGGTGAGTAATGCAATAGTGAAAATCAGTATCTATTCTTCTAACAACAAGAAAATTAAAGAGATAAGAGTTAGAAAATATGACGCCGCGATTTATCCTCGTTCACCCTTAACCTTGGGCTACGTCCAATCCTCAGAGTCCGTCTAAGATTCACTATAACCTTCAACGTTACAAGTATTATTTCTACACTTCTAGAGCCTCTTCAGGTCTCTTTCACAAAGTATTCTTTATCTGCTTCCTTAGCCTCTTCAGGCTCTAGCCTTTCTTTTCACTCGAAAAGATATTGTTTGAGCTTCACGTTACAGATGTATTTGCTCTCTTTTGCGTGAACACTTGAGCACATAATTTCTCTAAGTATGCTTTTCCAATCATAATTCTTTTCTCTTTTTGAATTGTATATTTTCGTATCTCTTTGTATTTTGTTTACGACTATATAACTAATATTTATAGCCTAAATCTTCAACGGTCTTCTTGAGAATTCTGTTTGTCGAATCTTCTAAAAACGGTTATTAGTCGAGTCCTGTAACTAACTCCAACTAACTGACGTTCTAGTACATTCTTCAATTTTCATCGTCTTGCATAGATTCATTTGCTTCGTCTGGTGTCTCATATGCTTCGTCTGGTGTCTTAGACTAAACACTTCGTCTGATCCTTGTTATTCAGCTTTTACTAAAGTATCGTCTTGATTTGATGATTTGTGCTACTTACATTTATCTGTACACTTAATAAATTCATCAAAACAGTTCACACACTTCTATGATTATTATTATTTGACTTTCATCAAAATTAGTAGAAGAAGTGAAGTCTTCTTGACGTAACAATCACTCCCTTTTTGATGATAACAAATAATCATAATATTAGAAGATAAAAATAATATTCAGACGAGAAAAAAGCAAGATATACAATGATAAACGAAAATTGCTAATGCTAATGCTTTCTACTATTCTCCCCTATTTGTTATTAATCAAAAAGATAGTTCATTTTAGAAGCTTCAAAATTTCAGAAAATATTTGTTGAATGTCAGTGTGGATCATCTTGAGGTCTTCTTCTATGGAAACACGTAGAAGTGCTATCTCCCCATGACGATCACCCACTGCATTACCTAGTTCATCAACCTTAGTATTAATTTCTTCAATGTTTTTAGCTAAGGCTTCCTGAACTTCAGTCTGCTTGTGACTAACTTCATTCCATTTGATGAAATTCTTCAAGAACTCCGAACTAATAGTAGCATCTTGTAGTATTTCACTAAGTGGATGAGTGTGTTCAAAAACAGATTGTTTTCTAGGTGAATCGTCTAATTCTATGATTTTGATCGAGGGTAATTTGAAAGGATGTTTTCCTTCAGGGATATCAAGATCATCAGGTCTGGGTAATTTGTAAATCAGTTGCCCAAGAAGGTGTAAGATAGATTTAACTGAAGTAATGAAACCTAAGGGTTTGAAATGAATGAGTAAATGCACAAAGGTTTCTAAGTTAAAATCGATACCTTCAATTGTGATACTTTTGTACCTTCCTTATGATATTATGCCAACTACCTTGAAACTTTGGTCTTTTGGTAGATGCTCCAAAATTACTTCCTGATTCCCTTGATATGTGATGTGATACATAGACACCTACAGGTCGAGCTGCATAACATATATCGTCTATGTTCTTCACTGCCACTTGAATCTCTTCTTCTGTGAGATCATTTTCGTGTCCTTTAGGAAACTTCTTCTTCCTTCCTTTTTCTTTTCTTATCGCTGGTGCTGAGAGTCTAGGTTATACGTCTGGTACAATCTTGACTGTCTTTCTGCTTGTTATTAGATATATTATATAAGGATCTTTAGTAATCTTCAATGGATATGGTTCTATCTTTTCAACTCCCATAATACTATATAGTCTTTGTTCTTCAGGACTTAGAAGATGTATTGTCTGATCATTTACTGTTATAGATTCAACTTGAACCTTAACTGTCTGTTTAGAAGGTTCTCTGATGATAATTGAACTTCTGTTACGATCAGGTGTTGATTCTTCTATGACCTTCATCTTCAAATCTTCTTTCTTTATCAGTTGTGGAGGGTTGTAAGGTATTAGATGTTGTTTAATAGTCTGTGTCTTTTGTGGAACATCAAATGATGAAACCTTCTTCTGAACAAATTTCGTCTTCTTTTATTCTTCTATTGATTTGGAAGAGAGTTGTTCTTGAGGCTTCTTCTTCTCAAATACTAACTTCCTTTTTATCTCTGTCTCTCTAGATGATTGTGATAACTGAGTCCGAGGGATAGAGACAATTGGTTCGGTAGGCTGCTGTTGTTTCTCTTGCTCCTTTTTACTCTCAGATTCTCCAGTAAGAATCAAAACTTTTTGCTTCTTCTATTCTTATTGTCGTAAGGTCATTAATCTTGGTGACCTTATTGACTTCTCGGCCTTTTCTGATTGGAGCGTCTCAACCTTCCTCTTTAAGGACACTTGATGAGTTGGTTGTTGAACCTTGCTTTCCTTCCTTTCTAGAAACGTCTTGGCTTGTATCTGCATATCAGACGATTGTTCAACCTTTTTCTCTACTGATATTCTTTCGGACGATCGAGGTTTTGCTTGTATTTTTGACAGAACATTTTCTTTCTTACTTTGTCTTACTAAAAGCTCCCCCTTAGACTATGCTTTTGGTGTAAAATCTACATCTGCTTCGGCTTCAATCTTGATCCCCATTTTGTGAATGTTAGAGGCATTGATAACACTCCTAACATTCATCTTTACTCTATTTCCTCTATCAAGTAAGATTCCAGATTCTTTAAAGAATGTTGTTAACAACATACCGTAAGGTAAAAAACTACTCTTCAAATGATAATCCTCCCTAGCCTTTATCATGTACTTCAAAATCAAGAACGGAAGACTTACTGATTGGTGACTAAGTAGATGAAATAGACAATGTTCATCATTCATTGTCACCAAGTCCTTTGATCCTGCTCTTGGTAAGATACAATGGAGAAGAAGTGAATGAAGAACCCTAGCCTTCGGAATAAGAGTTGAAGACTTCTTGACTCCTGGATTAATAGATCCATATAGTTGTCGATTGATGTTGGCTTTGTCTAGATGACTTTGAGCAATCTAATATGTATTGTTGAATAGTTTTGCTCCTTCATTTGGACACCTAATAACTTTCACAACAGAATCTTATGTGATTATTACCGACAACCCATCTACCATCGATACCAAGGTGTTGTCTACCACCTTTGCATTCTTTAAGAACTCATATACTTCATTCAAATACACCGTCTCTCGGATGTTGAAGAAATTCTTCCAGCCAACTGCTTCAATCTCAGGTTCGATATTCATATGATTATTCTTCAAAGAAGTAAAATCGACGAGTCTCCCATAGACAAGAGATTTCAACATTTTTAATCTGTAAGAGATAAACACTAAACATAGAGATGTATTTCACTTAAAGAAGCGAGGTTAGTATAAAAATGAAAGAAAGATATGAAATGAAATAAGAAGGATTTGAAGTTTAGAATAGAGGATTTGATCATCTTTGTTGAGAGCATTTTGAACAAGTCGGTTTCGAAGTTTTTCAAGAAAATTATAGAGCGTAAGGTGTTGCAAATTCTAAGATGATTTCCTTTTTATATACACTATTGAAAAGTTACCATTTGTAACATTTTTAACTGATCCTCTGGTAATCTTGAAATTGAAACTACCGAGTGAAAAATACAGTCACTATATAATCTGAAAACTTAGGACTTTTCAGCTTCTTCAGAATGAATCATCTGGATCATGGAGTTTCAGACGAATGGTCATTTAACATTACCATATTCAGATTTCTTCTGATTTCCTTAAATTTGTCTTCAAGTAAGGGTTTGGTGAAGATATCTGCCCATTGATGATTCGTCTTAATAAATTGTAGATTGATGATCCCTCTTTGTACATAGTCTTTTATAAAATGATGTCTAACTTCAATGTGCTTTGCCCTTGAGTGTCGTATTGGATTCTTTGGGAGATTAATAGCACTTGTGTTGTCACAGAAGATTGGAATTTGATCTTCTTGGATAGAATAATCCTCTAACTGATACTTTATCTATAACAATTGTGAACAACAGCTTGCAGCTGACATGTATTCAGCCTCTGTAGTAGATAGAGCAATTGGACTTTACCTCTTGCTTGACCAAGAAATTAGATTATGACCAAGAAAGTGACAACCTCCACTTGTACTCTTTCTATCAATCCTATCTCCAGCATAATCAGCATCGTAGTAGCCAATTAACCTGAAATCTTTACCTTTGTCATACATTAAGCAAAGATCAGTAGTACCTGCTAAGTATCTCAATATTCTTTTGATAGCAATATATTGAGATTCTATAGGATCTGCTTGAAATCTTGCACACAAATAAACACTAAAGAATATATCAGGTTTGCTTGCAGTTAGGTAAAGCAAAGAACTAATAATTCCTCTGAAAAGTGTTTGATCAATCTTCTTACCAACTTCATCCTTAGATAAGAAGGTTGAAGAATGCATAGGAGTTGACATTGGTTTAACATTTTCCATTTTGTATTTGAATAACATTTCTTTGATATACTTTTGTTGATGAAAAAAAATCTTTTCTTCAGTTTGTTTAATTTGTAAACCAAGAAAGAACTTTAATTCACCCATCATACTCATTTCAAATTCACTTTTCATAAGACTTTCAAAATTTGAACATAATTTTTCAGAAGTTGCACTAAAAATGATATCGTCTACATATATTTGTATAACGATAAAATCAATTTAAATATTTTTTCTAAATAATGTTTTATCTACTTTAGCTCTAATAAAGTCATTTTTAATCAAAAACGGACTCAGGCGATGATGCCAAGCACGAGGTGCTTGTTTCAATCCATACAAAGCTTTATGAAGTTTATAAACATAATTTGGTTTATCATTATCTTCAAAACTTGGGGGTTGTTTCATAAAAACTTCTTCATCTATAAAACCATTCAAAAATGCACTTTTCACATCCATTTGAAATAGTTTTTGTTGGGCCCCAATGCCTTTTTACGCATGTTTAAATTATTTTGAGGTTTTAGTTTGCTAATTTTAAATTGGTCGGAATAAATTGAGGATTTTATTGCTTAAGTTATGATTATTAAATGAAGAAATTAGTGAAAGTAGATTTATT
>JAOQMQ010000005.1:15109111-15121051 GCA_027563845.1 Erythroxylum subrotundum | reverse complement strand
AATTTCAATTTTTGGTCTTCATGAAAGTTGTAGATCAGGATGAGTACATATTAATTGGTATAAAGATAAGGTCGATCTGACATCTATAGCGAAAGTTATGGCGTTTTTGCCAAAGTATGTCAAATAGGAATCGGGATATGAACAGGTTGGACTCTTAGGCCATATCTCCTTCGTCCGACCTCCGATTGAGGAGATTCTTATGGCATTAGCTTTCTAACACATTTTCCTACCTTCCCAAAAAAATTTCATGGTCATTGGTTTCAAATTTAAAATTTTTGATTTATTGAAAGTGAGTGGTCAGGTTGAAGAACTTAATCGGGCTGTGAACCTACTTTGGATTTTTAAGCGTATCTTGAGCTATAGAGCTCCGATTGAGGTGATTCTTGGTTCTACATAAACTAGAAACCAATAGCTACCATTTTTCGAGTAGTTGATAGTAATATTTGTGATCTTTGTTTTGTGGGCTCGCCTTTGGGCTTTAAGATGTCAATTTTGAGGGCTTTTCTTCTAGGGTTAAAGAATTTAGGAAACCCACTTATGTTTATGTTCTTCAATTTTGAGTCGATCGTTGGGCTTCAGGAACGGGGCTCAACAATCCCACATAGTGGTTTTGTGTAGTCGTAAATAGAACAAACTAACACAATCCCATAGAGTGGTTTTGTGTAGTCGTAAACATGAGGGAGTCCTTGAAGGAGCTCCATGCCACTAGCAGGCAGACGGGAGAAGCCTTTAGTCGAAGTGCACTTGACATACAGAATGGACCAAACCAAACCCACATAACATGTATTTCATAACTTGTAAACTTGTTGCCCAAAAATGGCACATTTCAAAAACTTGTTATTCATAAGCATAATATCTTTTCGAAATTGTTTTCATATTCTTTCCAAAATCATTTCCATCTTTCATTTCATAAATCAATAACACAATCCATATGCAAACATGTAGCACATTCTCAAGCATTTAAAAGTCAATAAATGCACATTCATAAAAGTAGTTGAAATCATTTATTTAAAAGAAACATAAATGGCTTATTACTTAATTATAAAAATGTAACCCACCTTAAAAATCCTTGCTTATAACTTGCTCAATTATGCCTCTCCTCTTGATCCTCTTGCCTTCCTTGATTCCCTTTATCAATGACAAAATCCCCATTCAATAGGAATACAATTTGAGGACCCATATATATAGCATATTCACTAATATAAATTCTAAATACTCAAACTCTTTCGAAAGTCCAAACCTTCGGGTCCATTTCCCATGATAATTTTGATCAGTTAGATGAAAAAATTTGCTAACACTTCCTTCTAGAAAAATGTTCCTCATTGTCTTAAGTTTCTAATGACATCAAGATCATTCAATTTTGGTTCAGAAATCTGAAAATTATACCTCAAGCATTTTCGGACTGCTCTTATACTGAAACAATATTCTATGCCCAAATTCCATCCAAAAATTAATGTTCTTAGAGACTGAATTAAAACTCAATTCCTTCATACAATTTGTATCCCTATGTCTCTATTTTACTCAAATCAAAAATCACTACATTTGGATAACTACAAAAAAAAGTTATGCCTAAAATACCAAAGCATGCTCAAGTTGTGCAGAAAAAGTTGGTCGCGGCGAATTTTGATTTCTTGCAAATTGGCCACAGTGAACCTCAGAGTTGGCTGCAGCAAACCATGGGAACTTCGCCGCGGCGAAGATAAATGTTCGTCACGGCAAACTTTGACAAAAACTCGACTCCTCTTCCAAATTTTATAGATTCTAACTCTTCACTTACATCATTTTCATATATAACCCATCTTGAACCTAAACCATCTTTTCTACTTAATTTCAACTTCATTTCAACTCAATAACATTCACAAACCAATTCATAATCTCTATTTAATCATTAAACAAAAATTTAAACATTTACATATACCATTCATCAACAACTTCCTACATATATTCAACTTCATTTTCACTTCTAACTATCACTAAATATGCTTCATCCAACAAATCAAGAACGGTTAATGCTTATACTTACTTGTTTAGGTTCAAGATCTTCAAACTCTTCATGAAACCCTAGCTTGTTTCTTTTCTTTCTCTCCTTCTCTCCCTTTCTTTCTTATTTTCGTTTCTTCCTTCTTCTATTTTCGTTCTTACTTCTTCAAATGCAAGGCAAAACAATTTTGTAGCACCCGCTTACTGCAGGGTACACATCGGGACACCTGGAAGTCATTCCAGTACATATCCTACACTAAGGGCGAGCTACATTCGATCACTACATTCACTTCATATGGCATGGTATCAGAAAAATCACAATATTTTAAAATCCACTTTTCCTCACTTCATTTCACAAAATCGAAGGTCTACATTGTGTCTTTCAACATTTCCCATATGTACAACATCAAAACCTAATACAATAGTACTATATAGATGAGGAAAATATATCAAATCCATCTAAGCCATCCAAAATTTCCCAGCTGACCGACCTTTGAGCCATGACTTCTCTTGCTAAAACACAGTCTACACGGTAGTAGAGCCCCTCAATAGCTAGAGTCGTCTCTCGGTCCTGAAAAGACAACGTTGCAATTTTGGTCAGTTTTACGAACTCAATGAGGTAAACATCATCGATGGTTCACTCAATTCATGCAACACATTAATCCACATAACAATTATTTCCCAACTTTGCATTTTACATGAGTAACGCATTTTCACTTAAGCATAAACAAATTTTTGTATCTCACTCAATCAAACATACTTAACAAGATGCATATGAAATGCTCATGAGAAACTTTTCCAATTATTACGTTGTTATGACCAAGTGCCTGAACTGTCCCATATAGGGCTCATTAAACGTTGAGCCTAAGGCTCTGAATTACTTTTGAGCTCGAGGCTCAGTTTCACTCGTTGAGCTTTAAGCTTTAATCGGTGGCAAATCTAGTCACAACAGCCATTATCTGATTATGTATTAATGAATTGAATGCATGTACCACAATCAATCACATTATAAAGAACTTTGATCTTCACATTCACCTTCAAGCAGCACTTCAATATTTTAATCCACCTTACACAATCATCCGACCTTCTATCCGGAATCCACAATCAAATCACTTGCATTCATTATTCAAAACATAATTATAAGCAAACAATAATTGAGAGAAACTGTCTAGGTTACTCACAAGCTGCTCCCGAAGCTAATGCCTGAAAGATCCGGCAACGTCCGGAGGTTGATGTTCCAGTTGCTCCTCTATAACAAATAATATACATATATATCACAATTTGTACAATCATAGGTGTTTAATAATGTGCATGAATGCAATGAAATATGTATAATTCATGTTCATGACAATCTCGGGTATCATTCTATCAATTCCATCACAAAATCATTCTCATGTCTAAACTCATCCTTTTTCCAAGTCATACTTTCGGGTCTACTATTCACATTCACTCAGAAGGGGAAAATGAGATAATTAGGTTAGACTTTCTTCTACACAAGTGTTCCTACATCTCTTATCTTTCCATTGATAGCAAAAATCACTCAATTTGGTTCAGTAAATAGGAAGATATACCTCAAACATTTTCGGACTGCTCTTGTCCAAAACAATGTACTATGCACAACTTCCATCTAAAATGTAAACATCTTAGAGACTGAACTAGATTCCAATTTCTTCAGACCATTTGTAGCTCCATGTTTCTAGTTTACCACAGATCAGAAATCTTCTCATTTGGAGCTCTACAAATCAAGATATCATCAAAATACTGAAGTATGTTCAGTAGAATAACACCAGTTCATTATATTTAGAACACACTCACTATACCCATCCCACGTTTTCCACTCAAACTTTCTCACTTCATTTCAGAGGGTTATGATATTGCGTAGAGATGTAGATCAGTGTCTTACAAATCCAATGGTTTAAGAATCAGGTCATTTGGGGGTCTAGAGAGGAACTTATGACCAAAAGAAGTAACCATGTTTATGACCTCAATCAAATTGAACATATTTTTGCGTGATTTCCATAACTTTCACAAACAACGTCGGATTGATCTCGTTTCTGTACTATTGGAAAGAGGACTTCGATATCTTCAACTTTCATGAAGACGTCAAAGACAAATTCTATCTCCTGACTTTTGTATCGTCTCACTTTAATATCGTCTTACTTTTGCTTCGTCTTACTTTCCTTTTTTCTTACTTTTCTTTGTCTTACTTTGCTTCGTCTTACTTTCCTTTCGTCTTACTTTCCTTTCATCTTTCTTTGCTTCGTCTTACTTTGCTTTTGTCTTACTTTGCTTCATCTTACTTTCCTTTCGTCTTACTTTGCTTCGTCTTACTTTGCTTCGTCTTAGAACTTCGTCTTAGAACTTTTTCTTAGAACTTCTTCATAAAACTTCGTCTTAAATCCTCGTCTTAGAACTTCGTCTTACTTTTGTCTCCAGAACGTCTCTACTTATAAAGATCATAAGTTTCAGCTCAGATGTCCAAAATTTTCATACTATATACCGTTGGAAAGGCTAAAGAAAGATCTACAACTCTTAAGAAGGCAACTTTACCAAAATCTATCTAGATTAATCCAGATTTTCTCCTGAAAGCAGAACACGAATTTTACAATCCGCTCCCAACGTACTGCCCCCATTTTTCAACTTCATGAAATTTTGAGACTCTTAGAGACATAATTGAAATTCGATGTCTTCATAAGAAATATGTCCATATATCTCTAGTTTAATCTAAATTAAGAATCATCTCGTTTGGACAACTAAAGGAAACATTATGGCTAAAAGACTGAAGCATACTCAGTGAACATTTTTCCAGATTTTCAAACTTTCAATATTTTACATCTAACTCATCTTCTACCTAAATTATCTCTCCCATTACAACTCCAAAATCACTTTTACAACACCTAATCACTACTAATCTTTCAAAACACTAAAATTAACACTATAACCAAATTTTTCATCCCCAATAACATAGTATTTAAGAACAAACACGTAAATGCCATTTTTCCATGCAGATGACCGTAACTTATCAAATTTATTTCATAAATCCCCAACTCTAAAGGATTTATTCACTACTTACCTGCTGAAAACTCCAAAATCTTTAAGCCCTAAACTACACACAATTTACGTACTTCACTGAGTTTAATGACCAGCTTATGGTTTTTCTTAGGGTAGAGAACACAAATGACAAAGTGGGTTTGGTGTAGAAAAGGAAAGGCATAGAAATCTCTGAGAAGGTGTTTGATGGAAAACTCTGTGTATGGCAAGAAAATTTGGAGAAGATGATAATGAAGAAGGGACTTAGACATGACTTATCCTGTCAACTCTTAAAGAATAGTAACCTACTCCTAGCAAAAGTACAAAAAGCCTAAGTGACACTTGTCATTTTCCTAACGCCTAAACTCTAACTTAGTTTCTTTTGAAACTAATTCCCTTAAACTTTCATCTTTACAATCCAACTATCTCCAAACCTTCATTTGATTTCTTTTTCCTATTTTCTAAAATTTCCAAAATTTATTCCTAAATTCACCAAAATTCAAAAGTATCATAATTCCACTAACCCATAAAATTTCCAATGTAAAAACATTCATAATTCTCAAAAATTCACAAATCAATCCAATTATAGTCAGAATTATTCATGAATGCATGTACAATTATTTTCATGTGCATATAAGTTCACTATTCATGTATATGCGTATGGCATATTATGCATGAGCATAAAGAAACATTTCTAAGCCTCTCATAAGTCGCTCACATTTAGTAATTTAACCTTCCCACTAGTAATGGGATGTTACAGCTCTCCCTTCCTTAAAGAAATTTCGTCCTCGAAATTCTTACCTGCTTGCTCGAACAGGTGGGGATATTATCTCCTCATATGCTCCTCTGTCTCCCATGTTGCTTCTTCAGTCGGTGTTGAACCACATAACTCTTCTGCCTATCTTGAGCCGCTTTAATCTGGCTTCGGATCAACTTTACCTTATCCACTGTGTCCTGTATCAACTTTGGGCCTTCAACCATCCTCAAGCCCTCTTCATCCCAATACAATGGCGACCGGCATTCTCTACCATACAGCACCTCATACTGTGCCATTCCGATGCTACTGTGGTAATGGTTGTTATAGGCAAACTCTATCAATGCCATATACTGATCCCAAGCTCCTCTAAACTCCATTACACAAGCTCTGAGCATATCCTCAACAGTCTTGATTGTCCTCTCACTCTATCCATCTTCCTGAGGATGAAATGTTGTACTGAAGTTCAACTTAGTCCTTATAGCAGACTGCAAACTCCTCCAAAACCTCGAAGTAAATCTGGGATCCTTGTCCGATACTATGGACACTGGAACCCCATGCAGTCTCACCACCTCATTCACATACTTCTGGGCCAACTAATCCAGTGAGTTATTCTCTCTCACTGGTAAGAAATGGGCCGACTTACTTAACCGGTCCACTATGATCCATATAGCATCATGCTGCCTCGGATTCTTAGGCAATCCCATAATGAAGTTCACAGTGATCCGTTCCCATTTCCACTCCGGAATGATAAACGAATGTAACTTCCCTATTAGAGCCTGGTGCTCAGCCTTAACTTGCTGGCAAGTCATACACTTAGACACAAACTCAGCCACTTGCTTCTTCATTCCAGGCCACCAGAAATGTTGCTTCAATGTGTTATACATCTTGGTAGTACCAGGATGCATAGCATAGGCGGCCATATGAGCGTCCTCAAGAATCTCCTTCCTCAGATCATCCACATTAGGCACACATAGCCTCTGTCTCAACCATAATGTCTCATCCCTCAATTCGAACTCAAAATCTGGATTCACTTTCACTTTCTCTATAAGCTTCACTATATTAGGATCTTTACCCTAAACTTTCCTGATTCTGTCATGTAGCATCGGTCTCAGTATTAAAGTAGCAATCAGTGCCCCATCTTGCTCTAGATTTTGCTCCACATTCAGAGCTCTCAAATGTATCTCAAAGCATCTGCCACCACATTAACTTTCCCCGGGTTGTATTCAATAGTGCAATCATAGTCTTTCAGTAGCTCAATCCATCTCCTCTGCCTCAAGTTTAACTCCTTCTGACTCAGTAAATACCTCAGACTCTTATGATCAGTATATATCTGGAAAGTCTCTCCATACAGATAATGTCTCCAAATCTTTAGAGCAAAGACAACTGCAGCTAGCTCTAAATCATATACCGGATAATTGATCTCGTGAGACCTTAATTGTCTCGATGCATAGGCGATCACCTTGCCATGCTACATCAGTACACATCCCAATCCTTGATGCGATGCATCACTGTACACCACATATCCTCCGGTCCCCGATGGAATGGTCAACACCGGTGCAATAGTCAATCGATGTTTCAGCTCCTCAAAGCTCTTCTGACACTCCTCATTTCATATGAACACTACATTCTTCCTCAGAAGTCTTGTCAAAGGGGCTGAGATCAGGGAAAACCCCTCGACAAATCTCTGGTAATATCTGGCTAATCCTAGGAAGCTTCAGATCTCTGACACGTTTCTCAGAGCTTCCCAATTCATCACTGCCTCTATCTTCTTTGGATCTACCTGTATGCCATCTCTAGTCACTATATGCCCCAGAAACACAACCTGATCTAGCCAAAATGCACATTTACTGAATTTGACATACAGCTGTTTCTCTCTCATGATTTGCAAAATGATTCTCAGATGCTTAGCATGCTCCTTTCTACTCTTTGAATACACCAAGATATCATCAATAAACACAATCACAAATCGATCCAGATAGGGCTGAAACCCCTTAGTCATTAGGGCCATAAAAGCTGTCGGGGTATTAGTTAACCCAAACGACATCACTAAAAACTTAAAATGCCCATACCTGCTTCTGAATGCACTTTTAGGTACATCAGCCTCAGCTATCTTCAATTGATAATATCCTGACCTCAAGTCTAGTTTAGTGAATACCTAAACTCCCTGCAACTGATCAAGTAAATCATCAATTCTAGGCAATGAATACTTGTTCTTCACTGTCACCCGATTCAGTTGCCTATAATCGATGTATAACCTCAAAGTCCCATCTTTCTTCTTCACAAATAATAATGGAGCTCCCCAAGGTGAAACACAGGGTCTAATGAAACCCTTTTCCAATAACTCCTAAATCTGAGTCTTCAACTCCTTTAGTTCCACAGGTGCCATCCTATATGGAGGAATAGATATAGGAGCAGCACCTGGAACTAGATAAATTGTGAACTCCGTTTTCCGATCTGGTGGTATACTAAGTAACTCTTCCGGAAACACATCCAGGAGCTCCCTAACCACTAGAATGTCCTGTGCACTCTACTCAAACCTAGTGCCAATAATGTGGGCCAGATAAGCCTCACATCCTCCCTGCATCGACCTCAATGCACTCATGAAGGATATCATCCTAGCTGGCACTGCCTGACTAATTCCTCTGAATACTGCCCTCGGCTGACTAGGAGATTCCAATACTACCTCCTTAGTGTAGCAATTCATGATGGTCCTATGGGCAGTGAGTCAATCCATACCTAGGATCACATCTATCTCCCTCAACTGTAATATAGTAAGATTTTCCTTCAAAATTGCTTGATCAATCCTAATCAAGCATCCAATCCATACTATAGTAATCTTAATCTCCTATAAATGTAGTACTTCCTATTGGCGTACTCACCTCCAATCCATACTATAGTAACTCCCTATCACAATGCAACCTACATGCTAAATGCGGTGCGATAAAGGAGTGTGTGGATCCTGGATCTAGGAGTGCAAAAGCCTCAAAGTCATAAACAAGAAGCGCACCTGCTTCTGGTGAGTCTTGGGCCTCCTGCCTAGTCATGTCATAGACCCTGGCTTAGGACTGTGGTCGGTTTCCCCACCCCTCAGTCTTCATGGAAGAACTCCCAGCTCTCCCTCTGACTCTACCTCTACCTCTCTATCCAGATCCACCACCTCTACTCTGCTAGATTGTAGAATTACTCCCAGATCGCCCACTGACAGCAGACTGAGTTCCCAAAGTAGCAGGGCAATCTCTGATTTGGTGGTCCATGGAGCCGCATTTGAGACAATCTCCAATTAATCTCCAAAACTCACCCCCATGCCTCTTCTCACAGTGCTCACAAATTGGAAACTGATTCAGAGCTGTACCCCTTCCACTTCTAGTCTGTGAAAACCTACCCCTCTGCCCAGATCCTGACTGCCTGGATCCACTTGCTGATCTAAATGCTCTGTTCTGGCACTTAATGAAGCTCCTGCCAGAACTGCCCTGACTCTTACTAGGCCTCTTCCCTCTGGACCCTTTCCCCGTCTTAGCTTGTTTTTCCCTCGTCAGCTGTTCAATTCTAATTGAAGCAGCTCTCAACTCAATGAAAGTACCCATATCTGACCGCGCCAACCTTGTTCGGATCTCCATTTTAAGTCCATTCTCAAACCTCCTACACTTGTCTTCTTCTGTAGGGATCAAAGCGGTAGCATAACCCATCAATTCATTGAATCTGACCTCATACTCAGCCACTGACATCCTACCTTACTTCAATTCCAAGAACTCTTGTATCTTCATGTCCAAATAGATCTTGGGCATATAATTATCTCTAAAGACCCTCAGAAAATCTTCCAACTTCAACTGACAAGGCCTGGTGGTATTGCCTGGGACAGTATTCCATCATTGATATGTTGTTCCCTGCAGTAATGACACTACGTAGTCAAACCTCTCATCTAGCTCGTAGTCCATCTGATCAAAAACCCTCTCCATCCTTTCTAACCATCCCTCGGCCTCAGCAGGGTCTGTACTGCCATAGAAGTCCACAGCTCCTTGCTTTCGCGGCCTATCATACCTCATCTCCCTTCTTTTGGGAACTCTAGGAGGCATCTCCTCAGATCGAGGCACCGAGGACTCCCTACGGGCTCCAACCGATCCTTGGTCAGCTGGTTGATCAATCTGATTACCTAAAGCGGATGGCCTATAACAAGTAATAACTTCAATCATTATCCGCATTTTTCACGATATTTCTTGCTTAACATTCCTATACGTCCCAACAGATGCCAAACCATGCTCTGATACCACCTAAACGTAGTGCCCCCTTACTGCAGGGTACAAATCGGGATGCTCAGAGGTCATTTCGATACATATCCTATGCTAAGGGCAAGCTACATTCAATCACTACATTCACTTCATATGATATGGTATCATAATTCACTTATATAAAGCATCATCAGAAAAACCACAATATTTTAATGTTGGACTCCGAACTTTTCTTAGAAGTTAGAACGGTTAAATGAGAAATTATTGATGATTATTTATGTGTAAAGAAAAGGAGAATTTGTGAATTTAAAATGAAATAGAACAGATGATTTAGATACAAGATACGTTATATGTGAAACGTTGGAAGTTAAAAGCTGGAAATTTTAGTTGAAACATGTTCACTGAGTATGCTTCGATGTTTTGGCCATAACTTTTAATCTAGATGTCCAAATGAGATGATTCTTGATGTGGGTTAAATTAGATAGATAAGGATACAAATTGTTTAATGAAATTGAGCTTTAATTTGGTCTCTAATAATGTCAATTTTTGGATGAAAGTTGTGCACAGAATGTTGTTTTAGCATAAGAACAGTCCGAAATGTTTGGAGTATAACTTTCAAATTTTTGAACCAAATTGAATGGTTTTGGTGTCATTAGAAAATTAAGACAATGAGAAACATTTCTCTAGAAGGAAGTGCAAGCAAATTCCTTCAATTGCATGATTAGAAAAGGTTTTATTTTTTTGGAAGGAGTTAAGCATGACTTAAATGAATTTTGAGGTCTTAGTAGAGTATTTTTGTGAATTAATTAGCATGTTAATGGGAGTTAATTAGCATGTTAATTTGAGTAAGATCATATGGCATAGTTTGATTGAATTATTATGTTAAGGTGGTAAGATTTCATAAGGGGCAAAATTGGCAAGCCACTTAAGCCATTTAAGTTGCAAGGCTTATATGTAAGGGCAAAGTGGTCATTGCTCACTCATTAATGGCATTATTGTAAATAGAAGTGTAGGTTGGCTTTTAAGGAAGGAGCATGCACGAAATTGTAAGGAAAAGAACCAAAGAAAAGAGAGAAGAGGGAGAGAGACGGTGGAGAAGAGGAGAAAGAAGAAAGAAAATGCTAGGTTTTGATTTTTCTTGGTTTTTAAGAGGGATTTTGATGTTTATTCATGAAGGAAAAAGGAAGAGGAGGATGAAAGCTTCCATTCAAGCCAAGAAACCCTTCATTTGGTGAAGATCCAAGGAGATTAAGGGAGGCAAGAGGAGCAAGAGGGGGAGCATTTTGAACAAGTATAAGCAAGGAATTTCAAGGTGGGTTTCATGTTTATAATTTAAGTAATGAGCCATAAATGTTTTCTTTTGAATCAAGAAAATAAAATGATTTCAATGGCTTCTTAAATGTTGCTTTTATTGTTCGTGATTGATGTGAGAAATTGCTACAATTGTTGCATTTATTGCTTTTGAATGTTTTGAGAAATTGCTATGTGAATTTGGTTGATGAATTATGAATTGCTACATGAAAAGATTTTCGAAAAATTGCATGTTCATGAAAAACAAGATTCCAAAATTTTTCCATTTGGGCAATCTTTTTGCAAGTCATGATTACATGTTATATGGGTTTGTAGTAGTTCCTCAAGAACCGTCACGTGCACGTTGACCCAAGAATAGGCTTCTCCCGCCTGCCCTCTAGTGGCACGGAGCTCCTTCAAGGACTCCTCAAGTTTACGGCTACACAGGACCATTCTATGGGAATGTGTAGTGAGTCATGAATATGGACCTACCCAAACCATTTCTGATGTGTATATGTGTTTATGATTTTGTGAACAAGTTGAAAAATACATAAATTGTGTTGTTGTGATTTGGATTACATGACAAGAATTTTGAGAAAAGTGAGTTTTATGATTCAATAAGCATTTTTATAACAATGAACTTTTTGAACAGTTTTG
>JAOQMQ010000005.1:15093128-15105285 GCA_027563845.1 Erythroxylum subrotundum | reverse complement strand
TTTTGGTAAGAAAAGTTTTGGCTTCCGCGCCAAAGATCTCTCAATTGAATTTAAGGCTTTTGCCTGGATAGATTTTGATTCAAGGATTCTTGGGATGACCCTATTGTGGTCACACGCTATTGCTTTTCGTTTGTGTTTCAGATCGTTGGGTTCCGGGAACGTGGTTCGACACCAAGGTCGGGCTTCGGGAACGGGACCCAACACTTGCCCAGCCCATGTTCGTTAAACGGACATGCAAGTCTGTTTAACGGACCTTCTCGGATGGAAATGGGCAGGATGGCCAGTTTATGGACATCCTCTTGGTGACGCGCCGCAGCGGACATCCTAGAGCTCACGTCGTCATATTGGCTCATTTAAACGGTCATGCAAATCTGTTTAACAAACCTTCTCGGATGGAAATGGGTAGGATGGCCAGTTCATGGACATCCTCTTGGTGACACACCGCAGCGGACATCCTAGAGCTCACGTCCTCATGTTGGCTCATTTGACTCCTTTTTATTCCTTTCTTCCTTGAGGTTCCTACAATCAGAAATAGCAATTTGCATCATCAATTGTCCTTAGGAAAAGTTATAAAGAAATTAATATCAATTTGTAACAATTTTTACTATAAAATTGGATAAAATATAAGCACACACTCAAGGACTAATTTAAGCTCAATATCAAGAAATAAGAGTCACAAAGTATATTAAAAGCTATGAAAGTGTCCCCAATTGATATAGTAAACTTAGGCTCAATCAGTAGACATTTTCTTCTTCTAAGAGTTTTGTGTTCTTCAAATTTTCAACAAATTTCTTTTTCAATAACCTATATTATTTTAAGATAACATGTGAATCTTCTAACAATTATAAGTATGCATCCTGAAGATCATCAAAGTTAGAAATTACCTCATCATCGCATTCCCTTTCAGCTACTAAGCATATATTTACTTGTTCTGATGTTTCTGAGGCAGATTCAGATTTAGACGAATCCAGATCTTCCCATGTTGCCATCATGCTCTTTTTGTTTTCTTGACTTTTCTTCTGTTTTATTTTGAGCAATGGACATTCAGACTTGTAATGTCTTGGTTTGTCACATTCATAGCAGATGATAGAACTTTTCTCATTTTTCGAATCGTCTTTTCTATTCTTTTTAAAAGAGAAGTCTTTATTTCCCCTTGATTTCTTTTTCCACATCCTTCTAATCTTTCTTGAAATGAAGGATAATTCATCTTCATCTTCACTTGAGTCTTGATTAGATTCACTGACATCATCATTCTTGATTTCTTCAATCTTAAAAGCTTTTGAAGATGTGCTTTTATTTTTCTACATCCTCTGATTCTTCTGACCAGCCTTCAATGTAATAGATTTATCCCTTTTGGGTTTGTCTTCTGCATCAAGCTCTACTTAATGGATTTTCAGTGAACCAAGCAATTCGTCTAGCTTTAGCTTTCTTAAATCTTTGGCTTCTTGTATTGCTGTTACTTCGGGTTTCTATCTTTTTGGAAGAATTATGAGAATCTTTTTGACATGATCTTGACCTTTGTAGATTCTCCTTAGAGCTTTAAGTCCATTAATAATTGTTTGGAATCATCCAAACATCTAATCAATAGTCTCATCATCTTTCATCTTGAACAGCCCATACTGATGAACAAGAATACTAATCTTGGATTCTTTCACCTGGTTTGTGCCTTCATGTGTAATGGATAATGTATCCCACATTTCCTTTGCAAATTCGCATCCATGAACCTTATCATATTCACTTCTTCTTAAAGCATAACTTAAGAAGAACTTGGCCTTTAAATTTAACTGAAATTGAGCTTTCTGATCAACCGTCCATTGGTCACGAGAGATGATATCCCCTTCATTGTCTGTTGGAATATATGGTCCATTTTCAATGATATTCCAAAGATCAATATGTGTGGATTTTATGAAGAGCCGTATCCCGTCCTTCCAATAATGATAGTTTTCACCATTGAATGTAGGGGGTCTTGAGACTGAGACACCTTCTGCTATAAAAACATGTGATTCAGCCATGGATCTTTGTCCTCACTTTCTAACAGTGTTTCTTGGAAACCATTCTCTGATACCAACTGAAGTAAATCACTTGTTAATATAGAAATCAAGTATAATATGTAAAATACACAAGAAGGGGGTTGAATTGTGTCAAATCATTTAAGATATCAATCTTTAAAATATTCTTGATTTTCTTGACAAATTTAGATGATTACAAAATCAATTCACTTAATTTGGTGAGTAATGCAATAGCGAGAATCAGTATCTATTCTTCTAACAACAAGAAAATTAAAGAGATAAGAGTTAGAGAATATGACACCACGATTGATCCTGGTTCACCCTTAACCTTGGGCTACGTCCAGTCCTCATAGTCTGTCTGAGATTTCACTATAACCTTCAACATTACAAGTATTATTTCTACACTTCTAGAGCCTCTTCAGTTCTCTTTCACAAAGTATTCTTTATCTGCTTCCTTAACCTCTTCAGGCTCTGGCCTTTCTTTTCACTCAAAAAGATATTGTTTGAGCTTCACGTTACAGATGTATTTTCTCTCTTTTGCGTGAACACTTGAGTATAGAATTTCTCTAAGTTTGCTTTTACAATCATAATTCTTTTCTCTTTTTGTATTATGTTGTCGTATCTCTTTGTATTTTGTTTACGACTATATAACTAATATTTATAGCTTAAATCTTCAACGGTCTTCTTGAGAATTCTACTTGTCGAATCTTCTAAAAATGGTTATTAGTTGAGTCTTGTAACTAACTCCAACTAACTGACGTTCTAGTACCTTCTTTAATTTTCATCGTCTTGTATAGGTTCATATGCTTCGTCTAGTGTCTTAGACTAAGCACTTCGTCTGCTCCTTCTTATTCAGCTTTTACTAAAGTATTGTCTTAATTTGATGATTTGTGCTACTTACATTTTTCTGGGCACTTAATAAATTCATCAAAACAGTTCACACACTTCTATGTTTATTATTATTTGACTTTCATCAAAATTAATAGAAGAAGTGAAGTCTTCTTGACTTACATAAAGGATCGTGCATATTGATAGGGGTAGATTGCATAATGCTTTTGTGGGTATTTTAGTATGTGTTTAGTTGTTAAATTGAATGATTAGTGCATGCTTAGGTTAGGATTATGTTATTTAGTTAGATATTTGTGTTTCGAGTGTTTTATGGTTGGAGCATGCTATTAGGCTTCAATTTTGTGTATTTTAGGCGCTTTAATGTGTTTGTTAGTATTTGAGATCAGATATCGAAGAACAGAGAAGATTTGGAGGAAACCCGGTGGAAGATCCATGCCCACGATCGTGCCCTATGGGCCATGATCGTGTTAGAAGCAAAATGGGCAGGCTTGGCCACGGTCGTGGCCTTTGCGACAATAAACACATATCAGTTTTGAAAACTTAAATTTGCGGGGTTATTTAGTACTTTTTGGGCCCAAGTAAAACCTAGATTTTACCCTAAATAGAAAAGACTACAAAAGGGGCTCTAGAACCCTAATCTTTTGTGCATCCATTTGCCACTTTCAGAGAGAACGCAAAGAAGAGAGAAGAAGGAGAGAAGGGGAGAGGAGCATCTGCAGCTGCTCCAACGACTCCATCCCAACCATTTCAAGTTCTTTCCTACTTTCTCTTGTTTATTTACTTCATCTTGATGTATGAATTGGGTTTGAGAATGTTGAACATGTTGTTAATGATGTTCAAACTCCTTTAGGGATTTTCTCTTGAATCAATGTTAATGTGATTTCTTTTGATGTTAATACATTGGGTATTATGATTATTTGTTGTATTTGCATGCTTCGGTAACAAATTGAGAGAGTAAACCAATAGCAAAACGGTTAGATTGGGTAATGAGAGTTAAACAATCTAATAAATTTCGCAAATAATCAAATTGGTAATTTATACGAAGAGAGATCTCGTATGAGGATCCGATAGCCTATTAAAAGGCTTAAGATATAATTGGATGTGTAGGCTTTTTGTTAATTGAGAGATTACAAATTTCATAATTCAATTAAGGTTTATGATTTAGGGTTTAATGATTATAACTCGAGAGAGAAGAATGATATGATAAATCCCCCTTCTCATAATTCTTTGATCTTGTCTTGTTGCAATATCTCAATTGTTAAGTGGTTGTGCTCCATTTTAATTTACTTTTGTTAGTTTCGGAATTTGTTTTCATTAAACCGTCACTTGTTTGTTTAATTTTTTGTTTATCATTATTTTCATTTAAATCACGTTTTTACAACTTTAGACAAAGTTAGGATTCATTTAGTTCATTAATTCCTCATGGGATCGACACCTCAACTACTACACTTATGATCTGTGCACTTGTGGAACATTGGTGCGTGCATTTTTTGGTAGGTACTTCCCCTTCACAAAGACGACAAAGTTAATAAAGGAACTTGTGAATTTTTGATAAAATGATTAGGAGTCACTATACGAAGCGTGGGAGCATTATAAAGACTTGCAAAGGAGATGTCCTCACCATAATTTACCAAAGAAATTTATTTTCCTAACATTCTATCATGGAGTCAATCCACCCACGAGAGGCACCATAGATGCAACTTCTGGAGGATCTCTTATGCGGAAGACAGTTGAGGAAGGGGAGGAACTATTGGAAGAAATGACAAGTAACAATTGTTTTTGGTCGTTGGACAAAAGTAGACAGCAGCCAACTTTCCTAGATCATAACAGAGTCAAGAAGGACATCTTGTTGCATTTGAAAGTCATAAGTTTAATAGTTTCGAGCAATGATACTCGACACATAAGAAGGAGATATTGGTAATAGTACATTGGCTTCAAGCTTGACAGGTATACTTATTAGGTACTAGGCTTGTTGTTCATATGGATATTATTACTAGCAGCTTGTTTAAGACACAAAAGGAATTATCTGCAAGGCAAGACCGATGGTGAGAGTTTCTTACTGAATATGATTTTGTATGGAAGCATAAATTTTAGCCTTACATATTATCACTCGAGTTAAATTAGACCTATTAGAGCAAGTAAAGGATAGTGTTGTAAGAAGATTTTGGCGTGATGATGAAGGACTGCTATTGAAAAAGAACAACCAGTTCTATGTGTCAAGTTTTGAAGCTTTATAGAAAAAATTAACAAAGGAGACCCATGATTCACAATGGGTTGGTCATCCCAAAGTCCAATAGATGTTTGCTTTCCTTTCTCGATCTTACTATTGGCCAAAGATGGAGAACGACATTCAGGTATATATCAAAACTTGCCTTATTTGTCAATTGGATAAAACTAAAAGAAAGGAGGCAGGTTTATTGCAACCGTTGCCTATCCTAAAAAAACCATGGATGTCAATTTCTTTGGACTTCATTGGTGGGTTCCCAAAGATGGACGGCATGATTTCATTCACGGTGTTGGTTGATGATTGTGGTTTTTTTATATGTGTAGTTTAATATTTTAACCTTGATATTTCACAAGCGTACGGGTCGTTCACGTAGTATCTAAGGTGTCGATCCTACGAAGAGGGTTAATATAATTCTAAAATATAAGGCCAAAACTAATCGCATAAATTCAAATTAAACTAAACTAAAACAATGATGCTATTCAATCAATCAATCAATTCAATTCAAGAATTAATCATGAAATATTAACAATCAGCAAATTGCAATGTACACACCAAGAATCAACCTAAGGAACTACCAATTAAGAGAAAGGGGAATTTTTACTTATCTTCAACACTAATCTAATTAATTATAAATTGTCGGATTATTGGTCCTGGATGATCCTAGGGTTGATTATTCTCTCTCGAGTTATAACCAATAGCTCTAAATTATAAACCCTAATTAGATTATGGAAATTGCAATTTCTCAATTCACAATTTATCCAACCCCTAATTAGATCTGAAGTTTTTCAATAGACTACTGGAAACCTATGTGAGATCTCTCTTCACACAATTATCAATTTGATTGATTTCTCATTCTTATTAAATCAACTCACTCTCATTAGCCCAATTTAATTATTTTTCATTTGAGTCACACTCTTAGTTTATCACCAAATTATGCAAGTGCATAAATCAATCACAATGAATCCAAATAACATAAACAATCAGATTTTTATTGAATCAAAGATAAAAACAACCCGAAGGTGAGTTTAGACATTCCTTAACATTCATAAAATCCTATCTCAACAACTATCCCAATTTTATACATAAATAAAATTGAAATATACCGTAAACCATATCTGAACAGTTGACGAAGGCAGCAACATCGAGAAACCTCCTATTATGGGAAGTACTTCGCATAGGCAGCAACATTTGATCTTGTCTTGTTACGATATCTCAATTGTTAAGTGGTTGTGCTCCATTTTGATTTACTTTTGTTAGTTTCGGAATTTGTTTTCATTTAACCCTTACTTGTTTGTTTAATTTTTTGTTTATCATTATTTTCATTTAAATCATGTTTTTACAACTTTAGACAAAGTTAGGATTCATTTAGTTCATTAATTCCTCATGGGATCGTCACCTCAACTACTACACTTATGATCTATGCACTTGTGGAACATTGGTGCGTGCATTTTTTGGTAGGTACTTCCCCTTCACAAAGACGACAAAGTTAATAAAGGAACTTGTGAATTTTTGATAAAATGATTAGGAGTCACTATACGAAGCGTGGGAGCATTATAAAGACTTGCAAAGGAGATGTCCTCACCATAATTTACCAAAGAAATTTATTTTCCTAACATTCTATCATGGAGTCAATCCACCCACGAGAGGCACCATAGATGCAACTTCTAGAGGTTCTCTTATGCGGAAGACAGTTGAGGAAGGGGAGGAACTATTGGAAGAGATGACAAGTAACAATTGGTTTTGGTCGTTGGACAAAAGTAAACAGCAGCCAACTTTCCTAGATCATAACAGAGTCAATGTTGTTGATTTAATAACAAGAATGCAAGCTGAAATTGACAATTTGACAAGACAGCTTAACAGCCTACAAGCCTTTTCACCAGCTCTTGCCAAAGCAATTCAGCATAGATGCGAATTATGCGAGAAAAAAAAACCATTTTATCACTGATTGTTTTTTAATGTAAAATGACAAAATGGAGCAACTCAACTACACAGACACGCAATTTGGTTGAGGAGGAAACAACATTTATTCTATCAATTACTATACTGGGTGAAAAAAACCACCTAAAATTTTCTTGGTCTAACAATGCAGGAGGTCAATTCTAACCTTAAGGGCCACTTAAATTCTAATAGGACAAGCCCAATTCTACGAACTCTAAGTTAGACAAGATCTTAGACAAGCTCATGAACATGGATGAAGCTCATAAGGGACTTGAAGGTAAATTTTAAGTAACTAGAAACCATGATTCTTCCATTTAAAAATTAGAGGTTCAAATGAGTCTATTAGCAAATACATTGTCTACGAGAAGTGTGGGGAATCTCCAGAGCAATAATGAAGCAAACCCAAGGGAGCAACACAAAGCAATCACACTTAAAAGTGGAAAGGAACTTAAGCAATCAACAGAGACACAAGCTGCACCCCATCCAGTAGAAAAAGACCAAGAAAAAGAAGAAAGACATAGACATGAGTGATTATCCTTCTTACGTTGCCCCTCCGCCATACCCACCCAAGATCCCATACCCTCAACACTTACAAAAGAACAAGCTGGATTCACAATTTGCAAAGTTCATGAACAAATTAAAGACTTTACAAATTAATCTATCTTTTGTTGAGGCATTGGAGCATATGCCTAAGTATGCCAAATTCCTGAAGGACATGTTAACAAAGAACTAGACTTAGGACGAGAATCAAACGATAGCACTAAACGAAAGTTGTAGCTCTATTATCACTAATACTTGCCTTTTAAGCTGAAAGATCCTGGAAGCTTCACAAAACCCTGTGTGGTTGGTGAATTAGAATTCCCAAAATGTTTATGCAACTTAGGTGTAAGTATAAACCTTATGCCTTTGTCGACCTTTAGAAAATTAGAGCTTGACGATGTGAAACCAACTTCGATGCTTATTTATTGGTAGATCGATCCATAAAAAAACTGTTTGGCGTGGTGGAAGATGTTATGGTCAAGGAGGACAAGTTCATCATTCCTGTAGATTTCTTCGTATTAGATTTCAAAGAGGCTAAGAACTGTCCATTAATTATTGGAAGACCATCTTAGGTTAATTAATTAAATCTCTTTCTAATTAGAACTTTTAGAATTGATTAACCAATCTATAAATTCATCTATTAAATTTTACTCTAATCTGAAAGATTTTTGTCATCCTATCATTAGAATTGGATGTAATTATTTTCAATTATGCTAAGATCAATTCATACAAAGAATTTCTTAATCTCAAATTTGTGAAATCAAACATAATCAATACACTGAAGCATATTAATTCAAGAATGGTAAAGAACACATAATTGTATCTCAATGAAACTGAAGAATATATTGAATTAAATGAAGTCAAACTATCAAATCCATCCTAGGATTCATCATGTGCAGGTATCATAAAAGTTTAGTTCTTAATTATGGAAGAAATGGCACTAAAAAATGATTTAAAAAACTCCTTTTAATCTTTACACAATATATTTTAAAATGATGGAAATTCACTCTAAATGCATCTTCTTGCTTGTTCTTCATTCTCTTTACCACTCTATATCATCTAATTTCACTTAAAATATTAGTACCAGCTTT
Organism: Erythroxylum subrotundum; assembly: GCA_027563845.1. Lineage (NCBI taxonomy): Eukaryota > Viridiplantae > Streptophyta > Magnoliopsida > Malpighiales > Erythroxylaceae > Erythroxylum > Erythroxylum subrotundum. The sequence goes on along the minus strand of JAOQMQ010000005.1, from coordinate 15,096,631 downwards.
GCCCTTCAATTCTGCTTTTTATAGTTTGAAAATTAATTTATTGGCTGGAACACAGGCAAGCACACAATCTTGTACCTAGTTGTGTGTTACCTAATAGTCATAAGATCCCCAAATTCAAAGCAAGCACAAAATTCAACATAGGTATATACCTCTTAAACATGGGAAAACACACACATAATCAATCAACATGCCTCAAACTCTTCAAACAGCACCATATAAACTTCAAACTTAGAAACAGTAGAGAACCTAGCCACTAATATAGTCATGTGCCAAACCATGTTTAACCCTACAACTTTATAACTTGATAAAAACAGTTCCAAATCTCTCTAAACTTGCTAAATTTGTGCCTTTTGTTTTAAATAGGTGATTTATGACCTAAAAGCAAAATGTGAATGAATTAAGCACCAAAAAATAAGAACGAATAAATAAATAAGTAAAAAGCACTAAATATAAACCTCAAAATATGAATAATTAAGCAGTTATCATTTGTCCAGCAAGATATACAACTAAGAGAAAAGGAAAAGTGACCTACCAAGAAACAAGGAAAAGACAAGCAAGGGAGATAGAATAAGGATAAACTATAAAAAATCAAGTATACAAAGGAGAGGTATTGGAAGCTAAACGAAAAGCGATCAAGTTGAGAGTGGGAAAATAATAGAAGATAATAAAGGTATCAAGCATAATTGACGGAGCAACAAAGCACAAATAGATGTTTGGATAGAGGAGGTTTTAATAGTGAAAAAATTGAGGAATTTATTAGGATATCTTAATAAGCCCTCTAGTGCTATTTCTTTAAATTTTTCTAGTAAACTTTGTTTTGATTTTTAGCTAGAATTTCTTAGATAAGTATCGCATCAATGCATGGATATTTGATTTAATGTCACAAACTATATGACTTACTACTCATATTTATTTGTACAGACCACACAACTCACTCCTCATATTTATTCATACATATAAGTGTACCTATGTCTTTGTGATATGAAAATTTTAATGGCTAATTGTTTGTTAGCTACTATTGTAGGACTAGGAGACGTATATATTACATCTTTTCTTTGTTTATAACACATTCTTCATGTATTAAAATTATCAGTCAACCTTGTTTCTACTAAAAAATCTTAAATAATCATAAATGTTATGCAATTTTTTTCCTTTTATTGTATTCTTTGGGACCAGGGCTTAAGGAGGATAATTAGACTTGCTAAGGAAAGGAACAACCTTTATTATCTTAAATATTTTCACAAAATAATGGATAAATTTATCCATAACATTTCTTAATACTTCAAATGAAGATGTCATTTAGCTTTACCATTTATCCATTAGTTATCCATCTTTTAGAGTTTTAAAGTTCATGTTTCCTTATTTGATCAAAGAATTAGACATCTTAGTTTTTCATTGTGAAATTTGAGAATTGTCAAAACCTACATGTATATGCTTTCCTATTGGTACTAAAAGAGGTCCTCATCTTTTTATTTGATTCACAGTGAAATCTAGAGTCCTTATGCTATTCATAATATTTCTTAGGCTTATTAGTTTATCTCCTTACTAATGATTATACTTGGGTTATATGGCTTTTCTTACTTAGATAAATATTATATAATGTCAACATTATTATTCCTAACTTTCATTCCATGATTCAAAACCAATTTGGGGTTAATATTAAAAACTTAAATAATGCTAGAGATTACTTTTATTAAAAATGTTCACCCTACTTTCAAAAACAAAGAATTATTCTTAACTCATCATGTGTTGATACACCCTAAAAAAGGGATAGTTAGGAAGAAAAAAAGGGAATTTACTTAATGCAACTCAATCTTTACTCTTTCAATGGAATATTCCTAAATCCTATTAGGAGAAACAATTTTAACTTTGACACATATGATGACTTCTCTTCAATATGTTAGACAATAACAGTCCTATGGAAACCTTTAATACCTATTATTCCAACTTCATAACCTTAAATTAGCTTGCCCCTAAAGTATTTGATTTCATTGTCTTTGTACACATCCATAGTCAACATAGAGGAAAGTTAGATCCTTGTATATCAAAATGTATCTTTCTAGATTACTCATTTACATAAAAAGGGTATAAGTGTTATAATCCTTTAGCACTAAAGTTCTATATTTTAGCTAATGTCACTTCCATTAAAAACAAACTACATCTTTTCTAAATCTATCTTTAAATGGAGACATCAATGATGAAAGATAATATTTTAAGTTTTTGTGCCACTAAACCTTCATATGTATGTCCCAAATTCATCTTCTACCTCTAGTTTTATGTCTATCCTAGAAAATATAGAAATTTCTCGTCTCCATCCGTGTTGCTTAAGATTTTTCGAGATGTTCATATGTCTATTACAGAAGAGCAACTTTTCAAACCTAAAACTAGCCTAAGAATCAAATGCAAACTGTCGAAATGAGTCCATAGTAAGATCTAGTTCTCCTTTACATACACAATCATTGAAACACTTACAAATGACTCCCACCTTCATATTTCTATTAAGATAGGCACACTCTCTAGTATACCTATTTTCCCATTATGCATCAGTAAAAAATTTATCACCAGCCTATGGAAAATTCATTCATCATCATCATCATTATCATCATCATACCCCGAAGTCCAACATTGAAGCAGGGTCTGGGGGGCCTGATAGTACACAGCCTTTCCCCTACATTGTAGAGAGGTTGTTTCCAGTAGGCCCACATGCATATTTGACATAATAATAGAGATGTAGTTTACAAAAAAAAATACGTATAGATTGGTAGTACAAACAGAGATATATCTGATGGTGACCATAATTTGCAATTTCCTTTTGCCTTGCCAAGACCAGCTTTTCATTGCTATCTGCGCTACGAGTCTTCCCTGATCAATGGCCTGAGAGTGCGGCAATCCTACGGTTTTTATTCGGCCAGTGGGGGCATCTCCCCATACAGCTGTGAAAAAAAAGAGGATGAGGCGCGAGGGCTCTATGATATGTCATTTACCCTTATCCTATCACGTCAGATTGTCTTAATCCTAGCCACTACGGCGGTGAGGGCCAACTCTGACATATCTCTCTTGATCACCTCCCTCCAAGTCTTGTAAGGCCTCCCTCTCCTCCTCTTGTACTCACTAAGGTTTATTCTCTCACCGCGTCGAACCGAAGTGTTAAGTCAAAATGACTTTACGATTAAGTAATTTTGATGACGAACAAAAAGTAGACGAATGAAAAGTAGACGGAAGATAAACCGAAGAAATATAGAAGAAAGCTAAGTAAGAAATACAGACGGAAGCCAAACAAAAAGTAGACGAATGAAAAGCAGACGAAAGATAAACCGAAGAAATACAGACGAAAGCCAAGTTTGAAAAACCAGACGGAAGCTAAGTAAGAAAAGAAGACGAAAGCCAAGTTTGAAAAAGCAGACGAAAGCTAAGTAAGAAAAGCAGACGAAAGCCAAGTTTGAAAAAGCAGATGAAAGCTAAGTAAGAAAAGCAGACAGAAGCAAAAGCAAACGAAAGCCATT
>JAOQMQ010000005.1:15080493-15093028 GCA_027563845.1 Erythroxylum subrotundum | reverse complement strand
TTATCACAATTCAACCCCCCCTTCTTGTGCATCTGTATATCGTTATTAAGTATTGTATTAACTTGTGATTCACTTCACGAAGCATCACAGGGCATCCTACTCACATGCCCAAACCACCTAAACCTCTTCCGTCTCAACTTGTCATCTATACTAGACCTATAGCCTGACCCTCATTACCCGATTCCGCACCCTATCTCTTTCGGTAATATCACACATCCACCTAAGCATTTGCATTTCTGCTACCAGCAACTGTTGCATATGTCTACGTTTTGTAGGCCAGCACTCTGCACCATATAACATGCTTAGTCAAATCACCATTCTATAGAACTTTCCTTTGAGTCTAATAGGAACCTTTTTATCACATAGAACACCTGACACACTCCGCCATTTGACCCACCCAAATTTAATACGATGTACTATATCGTTATCCATATTACCATCCCTCTGAATGATAGATCCTAAGTATTTGAAACTCGATTTCTAGGGGACGATATCAGTACCAATTGCAACCTCTGTCTCATGTACCATTTGGCTACCCAAAAAGGTGCATTCTAAATATTTCGTCTTAGACCTGCTCATTCGAAAACTGTTCGACTCCAACACTTCTCTCCAATGTTCTAACTTGACATTAACCCCCTCCTTTGTCTCATCCACCAGGACAATATCGTCCGCAAATAACATACACCACGGTACCTCTCCTTGAATATGCTTAGTAAGTTCATCCAGCACTAATGTGAACAAAAAAGGGCTTAAAGCCGAGCCTTGGTGTAGTCCAACACCAATAGCGAACGCTTCCGTGTCACCTCCGATCGTTCGTACATTAGTCAATGCCCCTGCATACATATCTTTTATCACTTTAATATAAGTGCTAGGAATGCCCTTTGCCTCCAAACATCTCCATAAGAGTTCTCGAGGGACCCTTTCATATGCTTTCTCCAAATCTACGAAAACTATGTGCAAATCCCGTTTCCTTTTCCTGTAGCATTCCATCAATCGCCTAAGTAGATGTATTGCCTCTTTCGTGGACCTTCTAAATACCATTTCAATTCCTAATACTATTTAAGGGAATGAAAGATTGTTATAAGAGAGGAAATAGAGGTGTTAGAGAAGAGTAGACCATGGGAGATTGTTGATAAACCAAAGAGGAAGAACATAGTTGATTGTAAATAGATCTTCAGTATAAAATATAAAGTTGATGGATCATTAGAGATATAAAACATAATTGATAAAGGGTACACTCGAACTTATGGAATTAAACATAAATAGATATCTACCCTAGCTGAAAAATTCAATACTATAATGATTTTATTATCGTTGGCAACTCACTTTGACTGACAACTTCTGCAGAATGATGTGAAGAATGCCATCCTTTACAGAGATCTAGATGAATAAAAGTACATGAAAATTCCTCCGAGCTTTGAAGAACATACGGGTAAATAAAGTTTGTAGGTTAAAAAAAAGGTCCTATATAGGTTAAAACAATCTCCAGAGCATAGTTTAGTAGACCTGGTAAAGTTATGAAAGGGCTCGGATATAAATAAATTCAAGGTGATCATACTCTCTCTATCAAACACACAATCAAGGTGATCACACTTCTAGTGTACATTCATGATATTATTGTAAATAGAATTTATGAAAAAAAAAAAGAGGAATTGCAGCAACGACCGATCAAGGTGGCATATTCCATATAATTAATTTTCATATCTCAATAGATGTATATGATTGATCTCCTAAAGGAAACAGGAAAGGTTAGGTGCAAACTAGTCTATACCCTAATGGACCTAAATCAAAGGCAAGCTTATATACGTTGCTCATACTTAACCAGCATAGCATACTTAATAAACTATTTTCTTTTCATTTGTGTGTAAAATCCTAAAAAATTGATCTTAAATCTTTCTTAGTTTTCCTCTTACTGAAGTGTATATAAACATGTAGTCCCAATTCTTAATTCTTCTTTCCTTCAATTTTGTATCAACATTTTCAATATCGTGGAGAAGATGCTGAAGCTTTATGACTCATCAACAAACTAAGCATAACCATGACAAAGTGTCGAGAAACATTTAATATTGCATGGATAATCATGAGCTAGCCTTCTACTCTAAATTAGAGATATGAGATCAGTAATACATCAGTACAATTCACTCTGTTCACTCAATCAACCTTCAACAAGGTAATTGACAGCCAAATAATAACCACCAACAATTGCAAATGACGCTACCCCACTACGTGCTATTCGCAGCCAGATGCCACGGAACAACATATTCCGATCTGCAGGATGAATGCCTGTAAGTCTCTCCAACCTTTTACCTGGACGATTCCATTTCAATAACCTCCTCTCCACTGAAACAAACTGGAAACAGAGAAGATGGTCATATAAAATTCTATCTTTAGTATATATACATTAATTCATAAGACAATCAAATGTTTTCATTTCTGAAAAAGATAACTCATTTTGTGCTAAACCTTCTCAAATTTATTCACATCAGTGTTAACCTTTTAATTTTTTTCAACTAAATTTCAAATCTTTTAAAATGCAATTTAGCATTGCAAAATGTTTTCAGGAGCTACCGTATAAAAGAGTAGGGAAATGGAAAACAAAATAAGAACTGACGACAAGAAACGTGTGTTTTGTGTCCATCTATAATTATGATAGTTTTGTGCCCGAACCTTTGCATGTTTGTAATTAATGGGAAGTTGTTCGGGCAGCAAACTAACATAATTATAAAATGGACATAAAGCACAGGTTTATTCAGTTCTTATTGTGCTTTCCAATTCCCTACTCTTTCCTAGGGAACCTCCTAATGTGTAATTCAAACTCATATAGGCAGAACAGCACCTCCTTGCCAATTGTGTACACAAAGGTAATGCAGCATGATGTAACTAGAGATACCGCAAAAACAAAAACATACGAAATGGAAAAAACATACAAAATGGTGATAGTATACATCAAATAATAGACAGGTATCAATCAACACTGCAGCATATTATAAGGTTTCAATGAAAAACATAATAATCAAAATTGAAATAAAATGCAAATGCAAACTACTTTCTAGAATGAAGTATACCTTGGGCAGCACAACACATTCTGATCGGCTCTTGGCAGTGTCAAAACAATGGGATGCAGCGGCAGCCATAGAACCAGAAAACCCAGCTGCAAGACTAACTGCTAATGGAGAAAGCGGCCCAATTTCTTCATCAGACCTGATCATAAGCAAGGAACATTTTCACCAAAAGTGATAAAAGTACTGATATTCTGTTTAAAGCCGCTATTGAAGGAATATGTAGAAGCCACCTTGAAAGCATAGGTAATAGCTTTCAACAACATGAAACGGATAATTCCAAGAAAACGGTGTTACAATAATTTAATGCAGTATCTATTTTAGTGCGAGTAGCTACAACACAAAGGACTAGGTCAAAGATGTCAAGTAACAATCAAAAGCACCACTACACTAACCCACATCAACAGGACATACCGAATCAGCACAACACTAAGATGTCAAGCTGATATAGAAACTTTGCATTTAATGCCATATAGTACTCTTCTGCTACTCTCAATATTGCAAAGCCAAGCAACCAAAAGATACATACAAAAGTTCCAGATTTACAGTGATATTATAAATGGGCAGTTTGAGGAAGCCTAGTGATATTATAAATAAGAAGCAATTTGAGGGAGCTTTGCACAATTAATGCAATCTATCCCAGTTTAATGCTTGATCAAACAAAATGATTGATGGCTTATTAGTTCAAATCTTTGAGAACATGTAAATATGGAACTTCAGAATGCTTCTGTCTGTTGTATGGATACTGCTCAGATAATAATAAAAGAGCACATACAAATGTCTCACTTGTGGCCTTGAGGGGTACAGAGAATTAATGTAGTGGTTTCTGCAGACATGTAATGCACTGTGCTATGTTTGAAGGCAGATTAGCTAGTTTCTATCCGGAACTTTTTCAGTGTTAGAGCAGGAACTGATGACAGATTTTGAATCAAAAGTTCAAATTATGACCTGGGTTCAGGATCCATCCCAACTGCCTTCCAGATAAGCATTGCTTCGTGCAGGAACTGCCAACTGCCAAAAAATATCCCACCAAAAACAGAATCTCGAGCAATTCCTGACCGCACTCCTCTCCAAAATGTACCCAATCCTTCCAAAGAGGTTATATTAGATGGTTTCCGAACATCAGATACAGGTGGTGGCCTCCCAGACCCGGTCATCATCCAGGGGTATTCTTGCAAGGGACCAGACAAATTCGGATGCTTGGCGGTTAAGGTGGTCAGAAGGGCAAGAGATTGGCTCAATGCCTTCTTATCTGGCGTATATCCATGTAGAAGTTTAGCAATCATGGGTGTAACAGCTTTATTTTCCGCAAGAGGGGAAGAAACCCGAATACGAGATGCAGCGGAAACCTGACAACGTAGTTTAACAAGTTCAAAGGGTGAGCTTAAAAGTGACTCTACAGCACCAGCTACTGTTCCTGCCATAAGAGCCTCAGAGACATACACATAGTTATCTTCACGACCATCTGCCAGAAATAAAAGGAATTTTCCCAAGACTAAGAGTTGAAATTTGTCAATGCAGTGCTTGCTTACATATAATAAGGCATCACACATAAATGCTAGTGAACCACTTGCTTTTGTAGACTGCATTGGTAAAGTTTTGATTGTTCATGTGTTCTTCATTTTATCAGTGCACTTCTCAACAAAAGTAAAGGAAACAGGGCATTTTTCATGAAAAAGCATAATCATTTTGACTAGCAGAAAATATTAAGATCCGGAGTTCATAAAAATGAATGGAAGCGGCTTCCCAGTAAGAGACAAAGGAATAGAATAGTGAGTAATCTGAAGAAAAGAATACAAACAAATCTTAGTATTTCAACAGGAACAGCCTCTTCAACTGTAAAATTCCATAAATCTTCTACTAAGGCAAGGAAAAATCAGCCAATTATGACAGAAAAACAAACTTTGTACCTTATGAAATAAGAGTCCAGGTCCTTTTCTTCATTAGATGTAACATTTCAAGATTGGCATAATTACGTTTATGACTACTCTTATCAGGAATAAGTAAATGAATTTTGAGATAGAGCATGTGAATTCAGTATAAAATACTAATAGTGCATTATGTTCAAAGACAAGTCAATCTAGTAAAAGAAACACAGACATTGACTACGTGATTTTTTGCCCAAATCAAGTAAATCCTTACATGATTTAAACCTACTAAAATCTATAAGCATGGATGTACCTCATTCATACACAAAAAGTTAATAAGGCAGGCTAAGATAATGCAAACACAATAATATGTTCAAAGATAGAATAGAAATTCAATTCATCATGTACGGCATGTTTACAACCTTGTAGCCCATGTTCTGTTACCAAAAGTGGTTTTTAATTTTACATTCTGTTACTTAAGAACCAAAATAATGATTTCATCTTAAACTACAAGCTGGTCCAATAAGATATAATTTAAGCCAAGTGAACAAAATGATGATTTCGTGTGTGTAATTCATGTGTGACAAACAACAGATAAGGAATGTAAGGAATTATGTTCTCTCATGCAGTTGACAGACATAAACAAGGGAAAAGGAACATAAGAACAGTAGCATGTAAGATTCAAGGAAATCTATGTCAAGTTTAAAACTCCCAAGTTGTAAATGAAAAACTGAGCTTGTGCAATAGCATATTGAATCCACTGTTAGTAGTTCTTCGCAAACTACAGAAAATATACTCTGTTAATTCCCACATTTTCATAATAAATTCTTTTAAGACATTTTTAACCAATTTTATATGTTCAACCATGACATATACATCAAAGGTTGAATGAAGATGGTTAAATACGAGGTTATGCCATCACAGCCAATGGCTCTAAGGGAAATTAATATAAGATGTCAAGCATAATAAACAGGAGGAAAAAAAAGAATTATGTAAAAGCCAGCCATGTGCCCAATTGTTTTCTAGAGACACCATTGAAATTTGATTTTGTTACTCCTATGACATGGGGGAATTTATGTTTCTAACAGAGCCTCTCCATTGACTTTCCATTACAATTGTTATTGGAGATCTGCACAAGAACTGTACTTTGCAAATTATAATCACATATTCACCCTCTTTTGTGTCAGGTGTGTCTCTATAAATGTGGATGTGTGCATGTCAAGCTGCAATTTAGGAAAACAAACAGGTCACGCATATACCAAAGAAAAGTAGAAGTACGCACCTTTATAGAAAGCTGTTAAGATCTCATAGACTCCAAAGCGGGCTCCAACACCAAGAATTCTCCCAGAAGTGAGCCATCCAAAACCGCTATACAAGCCTAAAATATTGGTTACATGTTTTTAAGATGAAACTGGGACGTTCTTTTATAGGAAATAAATAGTGATGCCAAACTAGTACAAGGAAGCATGAGCCCAGTGAAGCAATAAGCATGTCCATAAGCATATTACACTTATTAATAACAGCAAATTTCTAAGCATCAATTAGCCTTCAAAACCATAGTCTGATTAAAGAAATTTCTGAAAGAAACCAAGTTTACACAAAAGCTTTTTTGGTTAAAGTTTGCTTCTAGAGTTTTGGCATGCACAATAAAATTACAAAACAAGGTTACATTATTTTCCAAGGAAGATTGTCCAACACACACTTTGACTTCATCATTTTGTTAGAAATATTCTTGCGTTAATTTAATGGGAAATTATAAATAGGGGTCTCTGATCTCCACTTATTGAATAAAGAGGCTATTTGAGTCACTTATTTGTTTAAAGACCTCTTCTTTTTTAAATATAATTTATTATTTTAAAATGTCAATAATAAATTATACATGAACACTTTAACAAAAACATCTGAGATAAGACTGGAGCAAAAATGCCTCTTGAGAAAGAAAGAACAAATATAAAAACACATCTAGTAAGGAAATAAAAGGTAAATATCTAAAATTCATTGGAAGATGTTACAATTTGCTCTTGAGCTAAAGGGACAGTTGATCCAATATGTCACATTTTGTAATGCCTACGAAGGGCTTCATTTCTCTTAAGCTAATAGTCATTTTGCTTTCTACAATGGCAAATAATTGGGTGAATCATTATTGGTCAAGATTGGTATTACATAAATGGATACAAAAGAGGAAGATAAGAAACCATGAAGTGCTAGCCATTAGGTCCTCTTCTATTAATGGAAAGTTGAAAAGATGGAGAGGTGAGTGACTAAGAACGAGAAAGAGAAGGGATATAAGAAAGATGATAAAACGGTTAAACGGGCATGAGGGAGGGAGAGAAAGAGAGAGGTAAAAATAAAGATAACGTTGTGGAGAGAGAAAGGAGGAAAAGAAATAGAGGGAGTTGTAATATCAAGGATAATTTCGTTATGACCATATTCAGACATTATAGAGAAAAGGGGTCCTCATTGTTCAATAAGTAGGGATCAGAGATTCCTATTTATAATTACCACTGGTTTAATTTCATCACAACCACAACTATCAGGAAGACCCAAAAAAATCCATCTCAGCTCCATTTCAAAAGTTAACAATCACATAGGATTAGCTACTTCTAACTACTGGCCACCATACTTGTCAGTTATATTTTTAACATTCAACGGTCTCAAAAATTGAAACAGAGACCAACAAGGAAAACAACAGAGATGGAAAAATATATTTATATCAACGTCTATACATAATAACACATGGAACAAAGTAATCAATAGGAAACTAAAGAGAAACTGAAAGTGAAGTTGAAATAGTAACTACCTGAATATCCAGATAATGATCGAATTCTTTTCAACACCTGAAGTGGGGTCAATTGTCCATCAGGACCTGAACCAACCTGGAAAATGTCCAAGAACATAAATATATACCATCTTTATACAGAAACAGCCAACAGTACGAGTATACGCAAGAGAACACAAGCAGGATAGCTAGTAAACCTGAACGAGGACTTTAAGTGTATCAAGAGGATAAGTGAGAGCCGAGCCTAATGCCACGGAGCCAACAGCAGCTGTTGCATGTGTTGCAAAGACTTGGTTCTTTAATAATTCCTCCATAACTTCCAAAATTCAGGGATTTAACGATTACCCATGAGGAATTTTTTCTTTTAACATGGACTAGAAAGAAGAAAATTGTTAGAAATTGTTGGGAAAGAAGAAGAAGGGCGTTAAGAGTGGTAGTGAAGGAGTCAAGGAGGAGAGTGGCGACGGCGGGGTCTAGATATATTCTAAAGGCATGGTGGAGCTTTTCAGTTTTCACAGAAGGTGAAAAGAAAATAGGGATTCCGGGAGCGTTTTTGAAGAAGGAAAAGAGGGTTAGGTGTCGCTTTGTTCGATTCGTCTCTCCCTCTCCAATTTTTACGTGCTTGAGTTTGAATTTCTATTTTTGTCTTTTACTGTTACCTTTCTCTATTAGCTAGCACACTGCGCAGTCTTTTATGGTGACCTTTTTTTGTTAGTTATTAAAATAGCATTGATACAACGCAAACGCGTGAATACTATGTAATTTAAAATTTTGGCAGAAAAAATAAAATTGTGTGATTGTGTATAAATTTTTATCACAGGAAAGAAGTTAAAATATAATAGTTAAAATATTTACAATGAATTAATAAAATAAGTAAGTTAAAATTAAAAATAAAAATAGAAATGTATACTAATAAAGGAATTTAAAAGATAAATGGATGAAATATGTGAACGAATATTGTGAAATTTATATAGAAGAAAAGATAAAGGAAAAGGTGTAAATAAATGTGTTATAATATTTTAGTACATAATTAAAAAATAAAAATAAAATGTTGTAAAAAATTATACAAACATAAGAAGTTATGACCTGATTATGATTTAAAAATTTTAAGGAATTATGGGAGTGACACTTGTGACCTATTGGAAAAATAAAAATAAAAATTTAAGGAAATTGGTGAGTATTTATGAATATGTTATATTATAAATGGTTAAATATGTATAAATAAATATTGTTAATTTTTAAAATTTGTGGAAAATTTTGAAATTTGTGAAGGTGGATAAAATTATTCTGCAGAAAAAAAAAGTAAAAATATAAGAGTTAGAATATTTAAAATGAATTAATAAAATTAGTTAGTAAAAATTCGGAATGAAAAATAAAAAATTGGAAATGTATAGTGTAATGTATTTGTTATAAATGGATAAAATATACATAATAAATAAATTTATTATAATATTTGAGTAAAAAGTTAATATCTCTCCGAAAGAAAGACTAAACCAAGCCGGGAACCTGAGACAAGGCAAGCGCTTAGTTCGGATACGACCGTGCTAGGATCAGACAGACAGCTACCATAATCAATCGAGTGGTGACATAAATAAAGAAACGGATCTGATCCACTCCACTCATATTTCTGGGCTGATTAACTATCATATAAAAAAGAATGTCACTATTTTTTCACAAAAAATCAGGGAACATTTCTAGCATGAAATCACACTGTTCTAAGGGAGAAAGATAACACCAATTCAAGTGGATCGTCGCACCGAAATAGTTTAGAATGTAAAATAGAAAAGTTACAACCCTGTCCACGAATGAATCGAATCTCTTTATTATTTACTTCTATCTTTTATATATATATACACACACACTCATATATTCATATATACATATATACATATATCATGAGTCATGGGTGTGACTGAAAGTAAAATCCCTAAAACCAACCTAATCGTTCACCATTTTCAATTCAGCTGCACAACCAAATATCATGCCTACGAGATATAGGTGTGACTTAATAAGTCACACCTGTGACTGAAAGTAAAATCCCTAAAACCAACCTAATCGTTCACCATTTTCAATTCAACTGCACAACCAAATATCATGCCTACGAGATATTCACTACAGCGATATATGTGTGTGTGTGTGTGTGTGTGTGTGTGTGTGTGTGTGTGTGTGTGTGTGTGTGTGTGTGTGTATCATATATACATATATACATATATCATGAGTCCTGGGTGTGACTGAAAGTAAAATCCCTAAAACCAACCTAATCGTTCACCATTTTCAATTCAGCTGCACAACCAAATATCATGCCTACGAGATATAGGTGTGACTTAATAAGTCACACCTGTGACTGAAAGTAAAATCCCTAAAACCAACCTAATCGTTCACCATTTTCAATTCAACTGCACAACCAAATATCATGCCTACGAGATATTCACTACAACGATTAAGTCACATCCGTGACTGAAAGTAAAATCCCTAAAATCAACCTAATCGTTCACCATTTTCAATTCAATTGCACAACCAAATATCATGCCTATAAGATATTCACTATAGTTTCTTCTTCTTCTCCTTCTCCAAGACCTCAAACTTCTTCTTCGGTGATTCCGCCCACTTCCTCTCCTTTGCCACCGGCTTCTTTAGTCCCCTCACCTTCTTAAACATTTGCCCCAACACCTCCTTTACTATCAGCTGTTGGTGACATACATGGTAACCTCCATTAAAACTAAAAATTATGTCATGTTCTGGTGTGAATTAGGTTAAAGTAAAGATTTGATCTTTCTTGATTAAAATGGCAGTCCCTCTTGTCATGTTGTTGTATATTTGATAATGTTATGCCGACCGGTTTCAATTTGTTTCTCGCATTTGTACAGGGACAAACTTCATTGCTATTGTGATGTTAGTATAATATGTTGAATTAGAAAAGGTATCACCTGGGTTTATGAGGGGGAGTCACTTTTTTTTCTTTTTTTTTTAATTATCTTCTTCATTTTAATCCATTGCTTTATATTTATTTATTAACAGTTGATTGATAAGAAACATTCCAGGTGTTTGAGATGTTAGACCCGTGCTGGAGATGGAGCTGCAGTAGGCTGGTGAAGACGCAACACAGGTATAACTGTTTCCTTTTATTTAATATACATTGTATTGTAGAAAAACAAACTTATGTTTTAACGACTTACATGTATAATTATACCGTGACCTTGATTGCTACTCAGGTAGACTAACGTTATCAAGTATGCCTCGTATGAGATTATTGGCATCTTCATCTTCTTAACCCGATAATATGCCCATCCTTGTCTTCAATTTGACATTTGTAAGAGTCAGTTAAGGTATGCAACTTTAAAAGATCGCCAAATTATACCGAACAGATTTATTGATCATGGAGCTATTATTGAATTAGGAATAGCAGACCGAGTGAATGAATTGTTGCATAACATAGGGGATAGATTTGCTGAATTTAGAAAAAATTCATAGTCTAATTAACTCTAGAATTTTTAACTACTTTACAGTTGATCTTTAACGATGATGGCATTGAGAATAATATAACATTTAGATTGATGAATGTGCCACATGTTATTACTTTAGATGTATTGAATAGTATATTTGGATTTTCACATAGTGATTTATGCGGCTACCATGATGATATAGTAGCAAACTCGCAGCATATTCAACCTTCTCGTCATCTTCACAATCCATCTGCTCCAATATCTGTTCTGTCTTTCTCAACCATGTCTTAGCTTCCTCGGGATTAGTGGTTCCATAGAAATCCACTGCCCCGTACTTCTTTAACTTTTCGAATTGCTTCCCCTTCTTAACTGCGGCCGGAGCAAAAGATTGCGGCATCTAAGGTCTAAGGTAGGTGCTAGCTCCTATGGAACAGGCGACTCCTGAGTCTGTGATCGAATGGGCTCACTACTTTGCCCTACAGAAGCCTCAGCATCTTTTGGGGCTCTAGACACATCCATGCCCTCCTCTCTTGGTGGAGGGTCAGGTGCAACCGATCCTTGCATAACTCCTCGTGTCCTTCTACAAGGTGGCATTTCACTCCTTCAATAGAAACACTAATGACTAGCCGACAATTTATCTTAATCCTATTTCCTACATGTATGCATGATATGCATGTCATTTAATGCAAATAATCAAATTAACAATGCAAACAATTAAGCATATAGCATAAAAACTCATCCTACCATACACTCTAAGCCGAGGAAAAACCTAGGGCTCTAATACCAAAAGATGTTGAGCCCCATTTATGGAGCCCAAGATGTTGGACCTCGTTCCCAGAGCCCAACTATCAGGAGTCAAAAAGCATGAGCGGGTTTCCTTGTAGGTTTATTTCAACGAACCCTCAATTGCTTTGAATACCAATTTTTGTGGAGAGGTAGCAAAACGTGTTAGGAATCCAATGCTTCAAGAATCACTTAATTTGGAGGTAGGATGAAGAAGTTATGGCCAAAGGAATCCAACATGTTTATGTCCTTACTCCAACTGTACATATCTTGGCGCAATTGCCATAACTTTTGCTACAAATGGCAGATTGATTTTGTTTTGGACGGTTGGAGAGAAGACATCAAGATCTACAACTTTTATGAAGACTTGAAGCGAGAGTAGGCCTCTGAAGTAGTCAAAATCGTGATTTACTGTAGCTATCTCGAGGATGTCCGTTTAACGGATATCTATGTCCGTTTAACAGACATAGCCTGGCTTAAGAGCCATTTTTGGCTTGAGAAGGTGTTGGATCCCGTCTCCGGAACCCAACTCTTGAACCATAAACATGAATCATATTCATTTTACCTTGAAGGGTTATCTCCATAAACCCTAATTAGCCATTA
>JAOQMQ010000005.1:15050657-15062229 GCA_027563845.1 Erythroxylum subrotundum | reverse complement strand
ACTTGAGATGGACAAATGCTTGCTTAAGACATGAATTGATGAGAAATCGTGAGCAGAAACAACAAATTGAAGAGCACGTCAACCATCTGGAGTTAGAACTTGAACAAAGTAGAGAAATTGAAGATTGTGAACTCCATACACAAAAACACCCATTCAGTACCGATGTCGCCATACAGAAAAACAAAACCGATGGATGAAAGAGTCTTACCCAGAAGAGAGAACAGAAAGTTGAATGGTGGGTTGGCTTCAAGGGAGGGTGACGTTTCTGGAGGAACAGAAACTCAAAGATGAGAAAGTTATCGGAAGGTGCTCTCGTGCTCTGGGAAAAAAATTACCTTTCACGACGGAGACGCGGCAAAGTGCAGAAGGAGAGTTGCGAGGGAGGGTAGTTTCTCAGTTTGATAAACAAAGAGGGTATTTCGATGGTTCACTGCGGAGAGGAACCAGAGACAGACGAAGGAGAGGTGCGATTGCGTTTGGAGGAGTTGGTTAGGTTTGGACAGATGAGATGGTATTTTGGACATTTCAAATTCTTGTCCTACGGACAAGAATTTCTGTACCTCAGTTTTGGGAGGAACAAAAAATTTTGTTATTGTCCTCTGAGGACGAAACAAAAATGGGTAAGGACGGTAAGCAAACAGGCCGGAGAATAAAACTTTTGTGTCCTCGTCATCCGTCCTCACCCCTGAGGACGGTAACTAAATGCAGGGTAAGGGAGAGGTATCCATACCCTTATAAGGCGTACTTCGTTCCCCTCTACAACCGATGTGGGATCTCACACTCTTCATCCCCCTTAGGGCCTTGCCCTCTTTGGGGTCTAGCCTAGCTAGCGCAACGGTTCAGGTACCGGCTCTGATATCACTTATAACATCCCAGATCACCCGCTTATAGATATTGTCTGCTTTGGGCCTTGGCCCAGCCAAGCCCTTACGGTTTTGCTTTTCCCGAGGCCTTCCCAGGAGGTCACCCATCCTAGAACTACTCTTACCCAAGCACATTTATCCTTGGAGTTCCGATGGGATCCGGTGCATTAGGCCATGAAAAATGCGTCTGTAAGGGAGAGGTATCCGTATCCTTATAAGGCGTACTTCGTTCCCCTCTCCAACCGATGTACATATATTGTCCGCTTTGGGCTTTGGCCCAGCCAAGCCCTCACGGTTTTGCTTTTTTCGAGGCCTTCCCAAGAGGTCACCCATCCTAGAACTACTCTCACCAAGCACATTTAACCTCATAGTTCTGATGGGATCTGGGAGTGTAAGATCCCACATCGGTTGGAGAGGGGAACGAAGTACGCCTTATAAGGGTACGGATGCCTCTCCCTTACAGACGCATTTTTCATGGCCTAATGGACCAGATCCCATCGGAACTCCGAGGTTAAATGTGCTTGGGTGAGAGTAGTTCTAGGATGGGTGACCTCTTGGGAAGGCCTCATGAAAAGTAAAACCATGAGGGCTTGGCTGGGCCAAGGCCCAAAGCGGACAATATCTGTAAGTGGGTGATCTGGGATGTTACAGTGGTATCAGAGTTAGTACCTGAACCGTTATGCTAGCTAGGCTGGGCCCTAAGGGGGTAGAGAGTGTAAGATCCCACATCGGTTGGAGAGGGGAACGAAGTACGCCTTATAAGAGTACATATACCTCTCCCTTACAGACGTGTTTTCCATGGCCTAATGGATCGGATCCTATCAGAACTTCGAGGTTAAATGTGCTTAGGTGAGAGTAGTTCTAGAATGGGTGACCTTCTGAGAAGGCCTCGGAAAAAACAAAATCGTGAGGGCTTGGCTGGGCTAAGGCCCAAAGCGGACAGTATCTATAAGCGGGTGATCTGGGATGTTACACATAGGCCACAATCGTGACTGAAGGCAAGGCTGTCAAAAAAGTAGGCCACAATCGTGACCAAAGGAACGAAAAATGATACATAAGTAAGTTCTTCACTTACGTACATGGGAGCTAACCAGTCACAAACACACTCAAGTGAGAGAATAAGGTGTCTAGAAGAGTTTTAGAGTTAGAGAGAAGTGTCTTGAGTCTTGTTCATGCAATTTATGCAATTGTTGCATGAATCAAAGTGCATGCAACATAGTCTTGATCTTTATCTCCATTAGAGCATCTACTTGAACTCATCTAGTTTGGTACTCTAACCACCCTTACACATTGTTTCTTCTTCATCTTTTCGTGTTCTTGAGTGATCAAGGAAGGGTTTGGTGTTTGCAACAACCCAAACAAGGAGAAGAATCAAGAAAGGAGGAGAATCAAGAGGTGCATGTATTGTTATACCATGTTCATATAATCTATTTATGCATGCATTTGAGACTCTGGCTTTTTGGGATGTCATGGGGACAGAATTTAGATTTTGACACTTCTGCTGCTTTATCATGCATATGATGCATGAATCCATGTCTCCCCCAATAGTGGAATAAGTGCAGGTTCATGTGCTGATTTTGAAAATTTTGTAATAATTCTGTAAAAAAATTAATGATTTTCTTTCACATAAATGTTTATAAGATGTTATATCATGTTTTTGTCAAAGGAAAATACTGTTGAATGTCATTTGATATTTTATTACGAATTTAGTTTTAGCCTGATGTATGTATGAATTTCTGGGAAATTCTGGAAATCTGATGAACATGCATGCTTGTAAATTCCATATTAAATTTTATAAAAATTGTTTTTTATGAATTTTCTACATATACAAGCAAGATAAGATGTTTCCACGTGTATGAAATGCATGACACTTGTTGTTAAATTAATTATCTTATGCATGCATGATGTAGAGTATGACTAGTGCTAGAAATAATATGACAAGTGTCATAAACATGTGATGTGTTGGCTAATTCTACCAACTTAACAAATAATTCATAGGAACTAGTCTCTATAATTTTTTATTAGACACATTTAGAATGTGTATAAGACTCTAGAATTTTTTCCAGAATTAACTGAATTTGATTCAACTAATAAATCAAGTCAAAGTCAACATTGGTCAACTTTTTGAAAGCTGATGGAGTTGACTTATTTAATGACCTATGATGTATGTGTTTCGGTTATAAGACCTTAATAAAGTTTTTATGAGATAAGAAATGTATTATTTTGATGCTAGTAGCATGCTAAGTGCATGTGCTTGAAATTAGGGTTTCGGAAATTTTCCGAACATCGAATCGGTCGTTTTAGTGTCTTGTAGGTTACTTACTTATCTTGATGATTTTGGCCGTCAAGATATTTTTGACAAGTGCCGAAATTGTCTAGATAAATTTGAGATGACCTAGGGATATTATAGATGACTAATTAATGTTCGAAAATTTTGGAAACCCTAGGAATTAATTTTGAATTAATCCAAGTAGAGCATAGCATTTCTAGTGTGACTAGAAAAAGGCATGTGTACTAAAATTAAAGTGTTTAATTTGGACATCAAAATAATTGAATTTTTAGGGTTCCTAATTGAATTACATTCATAATTCAAATTAGCCAAGACTAAAACTAGTACCCGCTTTGGTTTAAGAGTCAAATCGAATCACGAACTTTAGATGCATAGTCAAGTCATAACCTAAATTGAACCTCCTTTGTGTGATACATGAATTAGATGCATTTTAAGGGCGGTTATGGATATAGGCTCAATTTAATTGAGTTGTCCATAATCTTAATATATATATGTGATATATATGCAATATCATCCAAGTATTGATAAGACCAAAGAACAAATCCCTTAACCAAAATATTAGGACTTGCACCTTCCATTGATATGACAAGAACTAGAGTTCTTTTAGAGTTGGGTTGTTGGGAAAAAACCAAGCTTGCTCTACACGAATATGTTCAAACCATGGAAATTAGATTTCCTAATTAGTGGGTTAGTGCTAACTGGAATTTTTGATTTGTTGGGCAAACCTAAGGTCAACATGGATAGAGGCAAAGTTGGGTTATATACATGGGATGTATACGAATCGAGAGTTGATAATCCAATGAGTGTGCTAAATCAACAATTGATGGTATAACTCGATAATTGCATAACTGAATGCAATTGGTATGAATGATACCTACCGATTGACATAAGGTGGCCTGTTGGGCAAACTTAAGGTCACTCTTGGTGATATTGGATAACGACCCATTAGGAAAACTATAAGTTTTCTTGAATCTATAGTGAGGGCTATGGATTTGAATAAGAATAGTGGGACCTATAATGCATATGATTAAGGTCCTTATCGATACGCATTAGTGTACATTCTAACACTTTCTCTCGTTCTTTTAGGTTATTGAATTGCCACGATGTCTTCATCTAATGTGAACCTACATTCTCTATTAGACTCCAACAAACTCACGGGACATATGAATGATCTAACAAATGTCGATGATTAATCTCATCATAGAAATGGTGCAAATATCCTTAGACTTGAGGTACTCAAAGATATCTTGGATACTGATCTTGTGTTTTGACATCATTCCTTGTTACCTCAAGACGAGGTCGCTCATAGGGTGGTGATTGGGTACAACTATTAGTATTCGAAGGTAATTGGATAGCCAATAAAGGATTCACCACTCTTGATAGATGGAGATGATACCCATGACCTCTTGTCGGGGTCATTACTTAGGAGTCTCTGGCCAGAGTAGTTATGTGTCATAAAGAGAGTATTCAATGAAACATAGAGTAATGAGATTCCCAGGATAAGAACTAACATTACTTGGACTAGATGTGATGTAGTCAGTTTAGTGGGAGTTGACACATAGCCCATACTTCGAACCAAGTGGGGTATAGTATGAAGAAAGGACGAATTGTAAGGTAATTGTCTATAGAAAGGTTCATAAGTCGGATAATTAAATATCAAAGAGTTCGTGTGCTAATCCACTTATATTCCAGTAAATTGGCATCATGAAACCCTTCATGATTTGCTTTAATTAAAAGTTAATTCAAGTGCCCAAAATAACCAAGAACCTAAGGGTCACACGTATAAAAGATCAGATGAAAAAAAGTGTGTATGGCTGAAGGTGAGGCTGTCAAATAAGTTGGCCACAATCGTGGCTCATAGGCCACGATCATGACCGAAGGAACGACAGATGATACATAAGTGAGTTCTTCACTTATGGACATGAGAGCTAACCAGTCATAAACATACTTAAATTCACTTATGGACATGAGAGCTAACCAGTAATAAACATACTTAAATGAGAGAATAAGGTGTCTAGAAGAGTTCTAGAGTTAGAGAGAAGTGTCTTAAGTCTTGTTCATGCAATTTATACAATTGTTGCATGAATTAAAGTGCATATAACATAGTCTTGATCTTTCTCTCCATTAAAGCATCTACTTGAACTCATCTAGTTTGGTGCTCTAACCACCCTTACACATTGTTTTTTCTTCATCTTTCCGTGTTCTTGAGTGATCAAGGAAGGGTTTGGTGTTTGCAACAGCCAAACAAGGAGAAGAATCAAGAAAGGAGGAGAATCAAAAGGTACATATATTATTATACCATGTTCATATAATCTATTTATGCATGCATTTGAGATTCTGGCTTTTTGGGATGTCATGGGATCAGAATTTAGATTCCGACACTTCCGCTGCTTTATTGTGCATATGATGCATGAATCCCTGTCTCCCCCCAACAATATTATCGTCAGAACTTAGGGTTCATCAACCTAGGAATTAAAAAATTTAGTTCTTGAACATAGAAAACAAAACCAATAACAAATATTCAAAAGAACAAATAGAAATAAAAGAATTCATATTCTAAATCTCCCTTTTTGTCTCTAATGAATCTTCTTACAATTTGGATTGAATGATGCTCTCTATTGGATCTTGTGACATAATCTTCATGTTTTTCTCATCCTTTATTCAGAATTGCCTCTTTTCTATGTTTCCTACTACTTAAAAATGCTTCTAATCTCACATCTTTTTAATCTGCCTCCTATAATATCCTTTTATAATAAAAATTAGGGTTTCTAGGATATATATGATCACTTACACAATCATGTAGGTGACAATGTATCTCCAAAAACACCTTAAATTGTGACTTTACACATTTATAGAGACTTATACGGATACATGAGCGTGTAACTCCACACAGGCAATAATTGCATTATTAAAGTTTCACTTGTTTACAAAGACTTACACAGTTGTATAAGTCCATAATTGCTTCAAATATTTGTTATATGTCAAGATTTCATCTTATTTCTTCTCCTTTTAGTTCATGAAGGCAATTATCACCTACAAACACACTTGAAGCAAAATAAGTACCAAAAATACAATAAAACTATTAAATAACAAGCAAAACACACTAAATATGGGTATGTTGATAAGTGTAAATTACATCGTATTTTAGGGCTTAGTTTGATATGTATTTAATTGTTAATTCAATTGTTTAGCATGTGTTTAGGTTAGAATTGTGTTAGTTTGTTAATTATTTATTTTTTAAGTGTTTTATAAGATAGTAGAAGTATTTAAACTTAATTATTATGTTTTTAAGGTACCTTGATGTGTTTGTTAGTGTTTCAGGGTCAACATCGAAGAATGGAGAAGTTTCGGAGACATTCAGGCTGAAACAACGACCCACGATCTTGGGCACAACAGGACACGATTGTGACAGAAGCATTGGAGTTAGCCCACGATCATGGCCCATATGCCACAATCATGACAGAAGCCCTGGATCTGGCCCAAGATCATGGCAAGCAGACAGAAGGCTTAGATGTGATCTATGATTGTGGCATGGTGGCTTACGTCCGGACAGATACACAGACACTTAAAAACGTCAAGTTTCTAGGTATTTTTCGGACCTTTTGGACCCTAGAAAGAATTTAAAGAATAAGAAAAGAGGCAAGGAGAGCTTTTGCATCAGCCACTTTTGAGAGAAACCCTAGAGTGAATTATCGCGAGATAGAGAAAGAGAAGAAGGAAGAGAGAAGAGGAGAAAAAGCTTACTTGACGTACTTCCTAGATTAGGAGTTTCCCGACATCGTTGCCTCCCGTCGTTCATCCGATTTCGTATTTCCTGTTATTTTCAATTTTATTATTGTATAAAATTGGAATAATAAAATTGGAACAATAGTTGATGATAGGATTTTTGGATGTTGATGATATTCTAAACTCACCTTCGGGGTTTTTCTTTGATTTAATAAAATTTGATTGTTTACGTTTTATTGGATTTATTGTGATTTAATTTCTATAATTGCATAATTTAGTGATAAACTAAGAGGGTGAATCAAATGAAAAATAATTAAATTGGGCTAACTAGAGTTAGGTGATTTAATAGAACAAGAATTAAATCAAATTTGTAAATTGTGCGAAGAGAGATCTTGCATAGGTTTTTGATAGTTTATTAGACAACTTCAGATATAATTAGGGTTTTGGATAGGTTTTTAATTAAGAAATTGCAACTTCCACGATCTAATTAGGGTTTATAAATTAAGGTTAATGATTCTAAGCACCTATTTGGTTGAGCTTTTGGAGGGTGAATAGGCACTTTTTTTCCACCACAAAAGCTATTTTTAAGAAAAATGAGTGTTTTGTTGTAAAATTCAAAAGTTCTTTTTTAATAGAAATAGCTTTTTTAGAAGCTAAAATATAGTTTTTTAAGAAGCTCAAATTTGAAGCTTTTCAAAAAAGCCCCTCATTTGAGCTTTTACGGGTAGACCTTAACGTTTATAATTTGCGTCATTTACGTTTATAACATCCGATGTTTTAAAAAACTCTCTCTTCTCTCTGTCTCCACTCTACAATCTCATCCATTCTCTCTTCTCTCTACCTCTGCTCTGCTCTGCGATCTGTGCGCGCGTGCCTTACCAAACAGGTTCCACTTCTCATTCAACTTTATTCTTTTATGTTATTACGAGTTCTTGCTTTTGGGTGTTTATAATTTACGAGTTCTTTGATTATGCTTCGATTTTGTGATGGTATTTTATGTCTTGGTAGATCGCATGATTAGGTATGCATGTTTTCCATGGCTGGTTATCGAATCCAGGTTTTCGATCTAATTAGCGAAAAACACTTTATGGGTATAGGATGGGCAGTTAAGGTTTTTATCAAATCTAACTCAAATAAGAGCTTCATTCAACGTATGGTCTCCAAAGAAGCTTCAGCAGGTGAATACACCACTATCAAAGAGAGAGTCACTTTCGAAAGAGAAATTAAAAAGAGCAAATTCATTGCAATCGCTGGCCATGTCTTCGACGAACAATTCGTGTTCTCCTTACTTTCTTAGGTAACCCATTTTGTTGATTTCACCATTTTACAAAACCCACCATCCATTTTTCACTGGTTATCTTGTTTGTTGGTTGGATAGGTCAAGGATCTATGTGCTACCCACAATTGCTGGGCTTTATAAGGTTAGTTTTTTTCTTTAAAATTCTTTTCATTTTTCTTGGCATCGTTTTGATCTTTCTTTATGGGTTTTTGTATCTCGTTTAAGTGGGTTTTGGTATTGATTTTTTGTAACAATAGGTTGGAGATCAATACAGGTCTAATGATGACGGTGAACCTTCAGGAACTGCTGGGAAACCGATACATTCCGCTATTGTTTCTTCTGGGATTGATAGAGTTATGGTCGTTGTCATCAGATGCATAATGAATTTCGACAGCTTTTTCTTTTCATGTTATTTGGTAAAAGAATTTAGGTGCCTTGAAGTTTGCATGTGATAATGTGATGGTTGATGTTTTTATTGGCTGTGAAATTCATTGAAATTCCTTGTCTTTAATCTGTTTTTGGTATGTACTGAGTTTATGTGATTGGTTTTCGTAGGTATTTCGGTGGGATCAAACTAGGCACTAGAGGACTGGTGAAGGCCTACGGAGGTGTGGCATCTGAATGCTTGAGAAATTCCCCATGTCTTATGAAATCTAAGGTGGTTTATTTATACTCTTTGTTTAGACAATCATGAGTGCCTTTGTGCTTAATTGAGACTTGAGATAATATCATTTTATGGTCTTCCTGGCTGTTAGTGTTCTTATTGGCTATTCCATTTGCTTTTGGTAGGTTCCCATGGGTGTGGAGGTTCCCTTTGATCTTATTGGAATTTTGTATCATCAGGTGATCTAAGTTGTAGTCCATATGGATTCCTTTTTTCCTAAAGTAAAGATAATTATTGTGGCAAAGTACAATAAAAAGAATAAATAAGAAAATAAAAAATAGGGGAAATGATGCTTTTACATGAGCTATTACTCTTCTTACCTTTATTCTTGCTTATCCTTTGGCTTGTTACAACTGTCGTAAATCATTTGTCCTCTAAATGAAATTATGTCTTGGAATTATGCTTTGCCCATCCTAAATTCTGTCATGTGGCGTGTACAAACTTATAACTATTTTACCCGGAATTGGAATTAAATAGTTGAGTCTCTAGTGAAAGCTTTTACTTTAACTTGATGCACCCATAAATTAGCCTTAGAAAAGCTCTAAACAATTTGGACATTGCTGGTCTTTAGCTTTACAATATCAATAAGGATAAGCTGCATCATTTAAGTTTCTCCATCTAAGTGCCATCATGTTGCCACCTCATGATGTTGCAACATTGAAATTGATAACGTTGTAATCTTTCATGACAATGATTACGTTATTTTGATATGGTTCTTGGTTTTCACAGCTGCAATCATTTAAAGTTGAGGACATCAGACAGGACTATGAGACTGGTAAAGATGGCATTGTTATGGTTTCCTTTACAATTGACTTTAACCAGGCTAAAATCCTGGAAGATGCTATCAAAACAAATTGTAGCAGGGAATTGATTTTCTATAAGCGATAAGAAAGATGGGACATAGAACTTATATACACTTCAGTATACAGTTGCCAAGTAGCACTTGTTAGCTCTGTTTGGAAACAATCATGTACAATGGCTGCTGCTAATTTTTCCAGATGAAAAAGTCACATGTTCTATTCTTATCATGGCTTCAGCATGGTTGAAAAAGTGGAGTAGGTTATCCGAATGGTTCCCATGTCTCTAAATATTCTTGTGCATTGAGTGCTGGTCCTCATTCAAAAAGAGGATCATATGAAGGTCATTTTAAAATCTTGTTTTGAGCAAACATATTCCTATTTAAAATTCTCACTACAAAATTTTATAAGGTTAAATACCCAAAAGGATGAATAGTTTTCTCTCTCTCTGATGAAGATGATGAATTACTTCCTACAAATGAATAAATCAATGAAAATGAAGATATTGACGAAAATCATTTAGAAGAGCTACAAAATAACGAGATGAATGATGTAAGAGAATAGGGAACATATTGCAAAATAAAGTATAGTTAATTTAGAAGAGCTACAAAATAACAAGATGAATGATGCTAGTAAGATATATTGTGCTTTGCATATTATTTAATATACTTTAAGTATTATTTATATGCATAAATAATTTTTATTACAAAATAAAGTATAGTTAAAATTAACAAAAGTGCTTATTATTTTATATTGCCAAACAGTCTACTGTATGAAGCTCTTTCAAAAAAGTTGTTTTTTAATTGATGGCTAAATAGTGAACTGGCTTCTCAAAAAAGCTCTACTAACAAAAGCTTCACTAATAAAAACTCTACTGAAATAAGCCCATCCAAACAGGCACTAACTCGGGAGAGAGTAATCAACCCTAGGATCGTCTAGAACCAATAATCCAATAATTCATAATTGATTAGGTTATCGTTAAAGATAGGTAAATTCCCTTTCTCTCAATTGGTAGTTCCTTAGGTTGATTCTTGAGTGTGCGTTGCAATTGCTAAATTGTTAATATTTTCGTGATTGATTCTTGAATTGATTTAATTGAATTCTTGTTTTAGTTTCGTTACATTTTGAATTTCTATGATTTATTTTGGCCTTAGATTTTAGTATTAGATTATCCCTCC
The DNA here is from genome assembly GCA_027563845.1 of Erythroxylum subrotundum. Classification (NCBI taxonomy): domain Eukaryota; kingdom Viridiplantae; phylum Streptophyta; class Magnoliopsida; order Malpighiales; family Erythroxylaceae; genus Erythroxylum; species Erythroxylum subrotundum. The sequence continues at coordinate 15,051,432 of JAOQMQ010000005.1, read as the reverse complement.
TCGTGGGATCGACACCTTAGGTATTACACGAACGACCTGTGCACTTGCAGATTATCGAGGTTAATTAATTAAAACTTACACGCATCGAAAGAAATCAATGATATATAAATATAGTCAATTAATTGTTTATCATGAACTGATGACAAGAATGATAAAAGGATGATTAATGAGGGATGTATGATTATCATAGATGGACAAAATAAAGGTAATTTATGAAAAATTAAGATTGAGCACTAGGTTTTGACATTAAGAGAAAGTAGAAACCTTACTTGTATTGCCACAGTGTAATTCAAAGTTGAAAAAGGGAAGGAGGAAGAAACCAACATCCTAGTAGCCATCTCCAAAGGTATCAAAGCATGAAACCCTAATTTAATATTATTATCTTCACAAATTAATATTGCTAAAGGCAATACTTTTAAAACTATTGCATTATATTAACTTTAGGCAACACATTATAAAATCATTACAAATATGTTGTTGCCTAAAGCTCTTTATGTCATAGTGGGTATATCAATTTTAGTAGCGGAGATTAGATGACTTTCAAAATTGTGGTAAATTCAACTTTTGTTGGGCCCCGTTTCCGAAGCCCAACGATCAATCCAAATATTATAAACATCAGACGTGAGCGTATTTCCTATAGGATTATTTCCAAAGAATCTCTTTAACCATCATCGGTTCATCTTCATTCTCATAACATTCCAAAACTTTCCTCACAATATGTTCAATGGTGTGCCCACACAATTCCGTCACATACTCAACTTATTTCTCCTATCTG
>JAOQMQ010000005.1:15021218-15043502 GCA_027563845.1 Erythroxylum subrotundum | reverse complement strand
TCTTTTTCCCACCCAAAAATCTCTACCTGTCAATGTTGGATCTACTTCAGAAGCGCACTTTATCTTGAACCATTCGAACAGGCCATTCGACCCTGTTCTGTATTCATCCAAATGGGAACTGACTTTAGATCCCGTTTGTGTGTTGTGATTGTGAATGTGATGATAGTGTCTGTGGGTTTTGGTGGGATTGTTTCGGTTGTTGGAGACATTAGTCTAAAACCCAAGAACGTTCAAGTTGGTCTCCGAGCCAAGTGGGAGGGTACTCCTGTCTTGTTAGAAGCTGGGTAATAAGTCCCTCCCTATTCTTTAATTACTGTGGTCTGTTGGGGAATTAGGATTTTAAGTTGGTATTTTGTTGTGAGCGTTGTCATGAGTTATCAAATGGTTTCTTTCATGTCAGTCAGGTCTTTCAACATTGTTTTGATGTTGTTAATCTTCATTCTTATTGGCACAGTGAATTGCTATCTAAGGAATGGAAAGACCTTTATTGGGAGTTCACTGAAGGCTGGCTTCACACTGAGAAGGATTCGTCCTCTTCCTATACTGCTAAAGATTGCATCAAAACCATTGTAAACCATGGAAAGTCACTTTTAAGTGAACCATTGGCTTCGCTGTTTGAATTCTCTCTTATACTGAGGTCAGCTTCTCCAAGATTGGTTCTTTACCGGCAGATAGCGGAGGAGTCTCTCTCTTCCTTCCCCCTTTCAGATGATAGTATCTCAAGGAACGGCAGTGGAGAAGTTGCGGATATTAATGAGAATAATGATGGCAAAAAGTCGGGCCATTTGATTGTCAGTGTGAATCCTAGAAGTCCTGGTGGGAAATGCTGTTGGGTTGATGTAGGGGAGACACTCTTATTTGACTCCGCAGATTTACTAACCTGGCTTAACGGTCCAGCTGGGCTGTAAGTACTACCTTCTCTCTCATACAACATGCTTCTCATCATCCCAGTGAACCCCTCCCCAAACTTATTTGTTTACTTTTCTGTTGCCAGTGCAGGTGACTCAATACAGCAGCCTGAACTATTTGATTTTGATCATGTCCATTTTAATTCTCGCGCTGGAAGTCCAGTAGCTATCTTGTATGGGGCTCTAGGAACTGATTGCTTTCGGCAGTTTCATGTCATCCTTGTGGAAGCTGCCAAAGAGGTCTTCCTCTTAAGTTTTGGAGCTTCTCATCAGCTTGAATTTCTTGCCTCTGGAAAATGCTCTTGTTTTTCTTAAATATTTGGCTTGAATTGATGAGCTTGCTCTTTACTTTGTTCATAATAATGATTTAAATGATTCCTTTTGCATACGATACAAAATATTAGAGACAAGAGATTGTATTTGTATAGAGCAGGTTTGTTTCCTAAATCTGTTTCTTTGGATAGGAGTTTGGTTGGTCTGGTCTTTAAGTGTTCCACAAACTTTAGGGAAAAAACTGCAACTCAAATACAGCTACCTATCACTTTAGATGGCTGTAAGTTTGACTTACCTATTAATGGCCAGGTTTTCTTTTCTTCTTTTAGTTTTGGTCGGGTTGGTTGGTGTAGCCTTGTTTAGGCTCTCAAAAGTTATTTAAGAGAACTGGTGTGGACATATTATTATTTACAACTTCAAGAGTCAGGATGACATTGCATTCTGGTCTGTGTTAGAGAAATTCTGACTTTAGCCATCTGCTGCATTTGCAACTTTGAATTAAACCATAGACTCTATATGTAAATCATAAGTTTAGTCATAACAGTTATGGAATGTATTCCCAAGCATCCATATGACACATTGATCTGACAGTTGCTCTAATTATTTGTGCAGATTTGAAGAGAAATATGGTTTTCTATTTTATGCCCCTTGTTAACGCTTATTATCTTCACCTCTTGGCATGTTTCATATGCTATATATTTCTTGTCTCTTATTGACCAATTTAGGTTCTGCTTGATGCTCACTTGAGTGTATTAGTTGTTGATATGCATCTAAACTAAGTATATTAACATATTAACACATATATCCACACTCATATCCGCACCCAGACATGTATAATCTCACACCTACGTTAACATTTGTGCAAGATGTGGGAAATCTTGATGCAAATATCTGATTCCACATTTTTTATATCAAGGTCAATACAAAACAATTCAACCAACATGTCAATGAGGTGCTGATTTATGTAGGTGTGAGCACTGCATGCTGGCACACCTCCTAGACGTTTACTTGTGCTTATTATTATTGTCACAATTTTGATACTGACAAATTTTAAAACATTTAGGGGAGAGTGAAATATGTCGTTAGACCTGTTTTACCCTCTGGATGTGAAACAAAAGCTGGCTATTGTGGTGCCATTGGTGCAAAAGACTCCTTAAATTTGGGTGGCTATGGTGTGGAGCTTGCTCTGAAGAACATGGAATATAAAGCTATGGATGACAGCGCAATAAAGAAAGGTAAGGAGGCCGATTCAGTGATTGTTTCTGGTTTAAAACTCATGTTCAAACTTCGAAAGTTCATCGTGTATGAGCCATGATATCATATACAGTTGTGATTCTGATTGCTGAATGAGGAAATCTCGTTTAAATCCTCAGCTTCTTTGGAAATTTGAATACTATCCACAAACTGTAGAATACACTACATATTTTCACAAAATTAGTATCCTAGACTTTTTGATTGGATAGTGCAAGTGATAGTTGCATTGTTTACCACTTATTCTGAATGGTTGATACTTAATTTAAGGGCATGGTGTGGTATTTGTAAAATTATTCTGCAAGTTGATTGCATCCCATGTTTGAAGCTTTTCTTGGGCACCTTGTCGTAAAAGTTATCAAGTTAAACCGCAGGTGTTACATTGGAGGATCCCCGGATAGAAGATCTCAGCCAGGATGTTAGAGGATTCATCTTTTCCAAGATATTGGTTTGTCTTCCTTAAAACTTACTTATACCATGTCTACCATTTACTGATTAAATTCTCCTGCAAAGGTTTTGCCTATTATTTTCCAAATGAAAACATGTTTTTTCCCATAGAACTTAAAGAAAAAGGGTCCTTCGAATCTTGATCATTGTTATGTTCACCATATCATCTAGTATGATTTGCTATGACATACAATATGTTTCACATTACGTTTCCCATACATTAGCTTTGCTTTCATAATTCAATCAAATGCTTTTTGCTGCTTTTGACTGTAGCTCATTTTCATTTACAACTCTTATTGCTTTCAAACCTTAAAATGAGTTAAAAAGTTACTCTTAAAGCTAAAAAATGTTCCTCTAATTGTCATAAGATTATTTATTTTGAACCTTATTTTCTGATTATCCTTCTTGATGTACAAACTACCATCGTACTTATTTTAGAGGCGGTAAGTTATTTATGTTTACTTGCAGGAACGCAAGCCTGAACATACAGCTGAAATAATGGCTTTCAGAAACTTTCTTTTGTCATCAACAATTTCTGATACCCTTGATGTTTGGGAATTGAAGGGTATCCACAGGTTTTCACTTCTATTTACGGTTGAAGACACTTGAACGCTTTCTGATGGCTTCTTTTAAACAGATTTAGGACATCAAACAGCACAAAGAATAGTGCAGGCATCTGATCCTTTGCAGTCAATGCAAGAAATCAACCAAAATTTTCCTGGCATCGTGTCTTCTTTGTCTCGTATGAAGGTAAATAAACACAATGCTATACTAAGTCTGATAATGTCCATAAGAGCGGTATTTACCCCAATAAAGTTATCTGGTAGTTTCCATCATCTGAATTGTTGAATGTTGAAATTTTGCAGCTCAATGATTCAGTTAAAGATGAGATAACTGCAAACCAGAGAATGATCCCTCCGGGCAAGTCTTTGATGGCTCTGAATGGTGCTTTAATCAACATTGAAGACATTGACCTTTTCCTGTAATGCATTTTTCTTTTACTGAATCATTTCCACTCTTTTCCTTGCAGAAGATGGTTATGTTAATGAATCACAAAGTATTGTTTATCATTTCTTCTAAATTTCAAGCCTGCATAGTTGATACCATATCTTACTCTAAAATGCTGCAATTGACAATTTCTATGGCTGGATATGTATGTTTACATTTTCAAAATATGGCTTTATGTTGTATTTTGTACACTTTTTTGTTCTCATTTTGATAGTGGAGCTCAGCAGACACTTATTTCTTTTTGATTTCAGTGCTCTGTAGATGCTACTTTGTTCTCTTTTTTGCAATTTAAGCGGTCCTTGTACTTAAATTTTATTGGTCATTGTTAGCAACTATTTATTACTTTTATCTAGTAAGGTGTCTAAACTTTTTGAATTATCGTCTCTTTAGAATGGGCAACACATTGATTGGTTAGGTTTGCAACCTTTAGTTATTGATCAGGAAGAGGTATTTTTAGTTATTGTCTAGCCTATATAATTGATTATGAGCAGTTTGTTTTTAGTTTTATGGCCCCCAAAAAGTTATACTTGGTGGGGCCTACATTCATCTAAGATAAATGTCATTTTTAATTATCATACATAGATTTTTTTATTTTGGCATTTTCCCAACCTGAGGAATTTCCTTCGTTAAAAATTATATGATTTCATTGCTTTAACATAGTACTTGAATGCTAGCTGATTATATTCTTTTCCTGCTCTTTTAACAGGCTTATTGATCTGGTCCAGCAAGAGTTGTCACTAGGTGATCAATTTTCAAAACTGAAGGTGAAGAGCACTAAATTTCTATTTATGGGTATAATGAGTATGGCATTGTCTAATTTGATATACCTATTGGACGTAACCACTGTTATTTTGTTTAGTTTACTGGAGAAGAACTGCAACTAAGTGGTTCACTTAGGATACCATAGTCTATTACCTATATAGGATGTGTGCTGTATCAACAAGCAATCTGTAAAGAAATTCACTGAATTTTGGTGTTATTTGAGCATGTTTTGCTACTGAGAGCTAAGTCAAACTTTGTGTTCAACTCTTCGAGGAGTTTTAAATGTCACTAAGAAGAATAGATTGATTTCACTTCCTTTTTGTTGTAATCTTACTTTCATTATACCATCCCCCAAGACTGAGTATTGGCTACCATGCTTAAGTGGACCTCTGTATGTCAATCTTACTTTCCTGGGATTGGCTCTAAGGGTCTAGTCTTCATAAGAGTACAACACCTTAATTTTTTAGTGCGTCTCTGTTTACATTCACATGCTAACGGTCTTAATATTTTCATGTGATCCCTAATTACATTAAATTCTTCACACTGTTAATATTTGTAGATCCCTCCTGTCCCAATAAGGAAACTTCTGTCAACACTTCCTCCTCCCGAGTCCAATATGTACCGCATTGATTTTCGTTCAATCCATGTTCATTATCTTAATAATTTGGAGGAAGATGCTATGTATAGGCGCTGGCGGAGCAATATAAACGAGGTAATGTATTCGGAATTTATTTATTTAAGACTACAATTGCTACTCCTGCATATTCTTCTGACAATGATGCTAATCCTTTTTGTGAAGATTTTGATGCCTGTCTTCCCTGGGCAACTACGCTATATCCGCAAGAACCTGTTCCATGCAGTTTATGTTCTTGATCCAGCAACCAGTTGTGGCCTTGAGGCAAATCATTATTCTGATATTCGATATGGATTTCCCCTTTTGTTTAATTGTTACATAGCCCTGAAAATAACTCTTTCTTGTTCGCATGCAGTCCATTGATATGATTCTTTCTTTATTTGAGAACAACTTTCCCATGAGATTTGGGCTCATACTATATTCTACGAAGTTCATTAAGGAGACTGAGAAGCAACCCAATGGCCTCCATTTATCTACTATGAAGAATGATGGACAAACTGACGATCTGTCCAGTTTGGTATGTGCTTCCTCTATGTTCGTTGACGTTAATTCTCTTGATTTTCCTTCTTATTTAAAGAAACTCTAGGTCTTCAATTCACTGTTTCTCAAGCACGTTCTTCCCATTATGTATATATGCCCAAGTGTCTTAATGACGTAGAACAGGCAGATGGCAGCTTCCATGTTCATTGGAAATTGAAAAGGGAACATAATCTTATACTAAAAAGAAGAGCTAAATGGAATACAGTATATATGAAAGTTTCCGTATTAAGGTGAAATCAGGAAGAAATATTCAAAATGCTTTACCTAATAATTACTAACTTCAATCAAACAACTCTTAGAAATCACATGAGGGTTAAAAAAGAACTAGGCATCACACCTATTGTATAGAAATCACTCATAGAATCTAAGAAACAATTCTTAGATTAGAAAGCATTATACTTTCTCCTTGAAATTCATAACCTGAAAGCTCTCTCCTCTTCCTTAGAATTGAAACATTCAATCCCATATAGCTTTTACCTTCTTAATGCTTATCCTATGTAAATAAGGACTTTAACTTAAAATACCTGTATAAAAGTGGAATCCTACCCTGATAATGATTGTTATTATTCTTTAATTGACTTGAATCCCAAGCCAACAAGGAGAATCTAAAAATAAAATATTTTAATTCCTTATTTAAGGAAAATAATTAACAAATTAACAAAACCATTTTTTTTTTTGATAAATAACAAAACCAATTTTCATTCTTAACCATTTTCATACCAACATATATATGTATGTGTAAAGATGTAGAATAATTAAGATGTATACTATAGTTATTTGGTAATTTTTTTATTAATCCTAGTCCCAGAAGAGTTAATTATGTTTATGCAAATGTATGAAGTGATGGTAAAACAGGTTTAGTAATTGTGGCTTAATCATTTTTCTCTATATAGAATATTGTAACCAATGATTACATATAAGAAAGTAATGAAAAAATTGAAACTATGACTTCATGAATATGACACACGCACTTGTACTTTTTAAAAACTCTTTCTTTGTCCTAAAAAAGTTTGTGACATTGTCAATCAATATGTTGTATGCCACCTCGTTTTAAACATATCTTTTCTGAATAGTTCTTGACCCTTGTTTAACATCTATAAAGAAGTGGTGCTAGGTGCTCTAGTGAATAGAATTTAAAACAATAATGTGCTTTCTCTAATGATTCTTACTTGTTTGACCTATCAATCTTTGTATATAGGCAGATTATAGTCCTTTGCTGTCTACACTTGTGGATTTATTCATTGCCTCTTAAGATTATGATTCTTATAGTGTTACAATTTGCCTTGCAGATCATAAGTCTTTTTGTGTATATCAAAGAAAATTATGGCACGTTAACAGCTTTCCAATTTCTGAGCAATGTAAGAGTTTTGCTGCAATCTTAGTCATATATACAATTTCAACATTTCTTTGTCTAATGGAACCACTATAGTCATTCTGTTTACTTTTTGCCTGTATTTCCTGCATGTTGGGATCAAATCCTAAAGTTTGCTTTGTCGTGAATGATGATGATTAAAAAATGAGATGTTTTATTTGCCTAGAGGTAAACCTTTTCTGGATACTGTTGGAAAATTCTTGGACTTGAAGCCACAGGGTAATATTTGCTAGAGGTGCAAATGAATTTGGATAATTCTGAAAATCAAATGAATCTGGATTACAGAATTCTTCTATGCTTTGTATGTGTGAGTGCAATTTAGAAATGGCATCTATCTACTGCAAAGAATCTTGTTTATGAGCTCTGAATGCACCTATTATTTTGAGTGTTGAAGGATTTGCTTTATATGTTATTTCTCTTAGGATCTGCTTAGCAAGAGTTAAGCATTGAATATTCCACATGCATGAAAAACTTTTGTTAAAAAAAAGCTTTTGAACTGAAAACATTTGAAGCTATTGGTCAACTTTAAATGGCGCAGACATGACCTTGTCTAAATTGAATGATTGTCCTAACCGTGCTTGCATTTTATGTTGGTTGCTGGGCTTTGTTGGATAATGAGGTATTCGGATTTTTTTAGCAAGTTTCAATATGAATAAGCAGTGTTTATTTTACAAATATTTCCAGGTCAACAAGCTACGTGTCGAGTCAGCAGATCTCGTGGATGATGCTCCTGAAGTTCACCATGTGGAAGGGGCATTCGTGGAAACTATCTTGTGAGTTCAAAACATTTTTGTTACTTTGTTTACTTTTGCAGTGAGTTGTTACTTAAGAGCTCTATTCTTTGGGGCCTACTTTAGAGAACTTTGGATTCATTTTCCTTCGAAGTCATGTGACCTTTCTAAAAAGTTTTAACCATGCTTATGAAGGCCAAAGGCAAAAACACCTCCTCAGGATATATTGCTAAAAGTAGAACAGGAGCTACCTTTTAAAGAAATGACTGAAGAAAGCTCCCTGTTTGTCAATAAGTTGGGTTTGGGCAAGATGAGATGTTGTCTCTTGATGAATGGCCTTGTCCTTGATACTAGCGAGGTAATGCTAACAAATCTAAAATTTATCTGACTTGATATTCCTTTGCTTGAACTTATGTTTACAGCATATGAGAAATTCTGTTATTTCTTGGATCTCTTCCATTTGAAATTCATGCAAACTGTTCAGTATGATGCAAGTTGACTATTGAGACAAAGCTTGTGTTTGTTATTCTTAAAGTTGACTTTCCTTGATTGAAAATTCTCCTTTGAAAAGAACACATGAGGTATAAGTTCCCTTACATTTTGTCAAGTTAATGGGCCAAAAATTTGTAAGTTGGCTTGTTTCAGCTTGTGCTTGTTCTGATTGTTTTTTCTGGAATGGGAACTTAATTTTTTGGTGTTTGATTGATGCAATTTTGTTTCTCTTCTTTAGCTCACAAGAATGATTTCCTTACCCCCAGGATGCTCTTATGAATGCCATGAATGATGAGCTCCCTAGAATTCAAGAGCAGGTTTACTATGGTCATATAACTTCTCACACTGATGTCTTGGACAAATTTCTTTCAGAAAGTGGTATTGGCCGCTATAATCCACAGGTAATTCCCTTAATTGTTTTGTGTTCCACGTTCTTGTTTTTGGAATGGTTGTACATAGTTCTGTTTTTGTATTCTTCACAATGTTTTCTGCTGATGTTCAACTACAGATCATTAAAGATGGCAAGACCAAGCCCAAATTTATTTCTTTGGCTCCAACCATGCTTGGGGAGACAGTAATTAGCGATATTAACTACCTGCATTCTCCTGATAGTAAGCAGAATTTTTGTTGAGCAATATGACGTTTGTACTAAAATTTTTTCTTTTGAAAATTTATTGTAATATCTCATTCTTTTTGGTATATCATGTCTGCACTAAAATTTGGTCTTTTGAAAAGTTATTGAGAATTATTGAACTATTTCAGCCATAAATGATTTGAAGCCCGTAACTCATCTTCTTGCTGTTGACATAACGACAAGGAAGGGCATCGAATTGCTTCATGAAGGAATCCGTTATCTGGTTACTGTTTACAATAAACATCTAAACCTTAATCATTGTTTTCCTATTTATCACTACTCAGAAATTAGTCATCACTAGTTGCTATATATGTCTGGATGCAGGTTGGTGGATCTAAAGTTGCTAGGTTAGGTCTCCTATTTACTGGCAATCAAGTTACTGATTTACCAAAACTTCTTTTAGCTAAGGTTTTTGAAATCACTGCTTCAACTTATAGGTTTGTAACATTCTTTATGTATGATTTTGTTTATTTACATATGACATAATGTACTTGATGCTGACTATTGACTACTCTGTTATCATGCAGTCATAAAAAATCTGTATTGAAATTTTTGGACCATCTGTGCTCATTCTATGAGCAAAAGTACATTGTTGCTTCTTCTGTAGCAGTTGAAAGCCGAGAAGCGTTTATAGAGAAAGTCTATGAGCTTGCTGAGGCCAATGATTTACCTTTGAATGCTTACAAATCCAGCCTTCCTGAGTTTTCTACTGAGAAGATGATGAACCATTTGAATGAGGTATATGGCTGCAAGTTACCTGTGCACTAATATTCTTCTACATCTGAATGCATAGACATTACATATTTTCTGTTTCCTTTTTAATCTTTAGGTATAATTTCCAATATATCTAGCATCATCTTTTATTTTTGTTGGCAACTTTGATACATGAAAAAGCAATGATGTGCAGGTGGAACAATTTTTATACAGGCTTATTGGGCTAGAATCTGGCATTAATGCTGTCATTACAAATGGAAGGGTGTGTCCTTCGTTTCCCTGAATGAACAATGATGGAGCTGGCTACAGCTGCATTTAACTTTTTGTACAGTTCTTTTGTTTTATTTGCAAGAAAGCCTGCTTGTTGCAAATATTTTATACTTGTTTTCATATGGGGCAGGTGATTTTTTCTAGTGATGAAAGCACTATTTTGAGCCACGATATACAACTTCTTGAGTCCGTAGAATTTAAAAAAAGAATAAAGCACATTGTGGAAATCATTGACGAGGTGCAGTGGCAGGATATAGACCCCGATTTGCTCACAAGGTTTGCTGGTTTTGTCCTTCAGATTCTCATTGTCACCTCCAATGTTCCCTCTTCCAAGCATAATCTTTTAGCAGAGTGTCGGTTTTATGCTTTTCATTGTGCATATGTTCAGAAATTGTGCCAATTTTTGACAGTGGAGTAAGTTGTTAAATTGTTTAGACTCTTCTTTGAGGTGTTTATTTGTAAACTTAGGATCTACTAATTTTTTCTTATCCCAATTTTAATTCTTTATGAATCTGGCATCTTTAGTATTTGAAGTTCTTTCCATTTAGCGGAAGTGCTTGTTTGTAATATGGATGTGGTTGTAGTAGATGCTAGTCTGGTTGACTAGACAGTGTAGAAATGTTTTGCTAAATGCAGCTTTAATGAATATTTGCATGGATTTTTACCAAAACAAAGAAGGAATATTTGCATGGATCACTCCTGATGAGTGAATAATCTCCATAGTTTTGCCTCCAATCCACCTGTTTCTGCAACAAAGGTCATTTTATGCTGATCAGTTTCTAAATGTCATTTTGACATTTAATGTCCCATCATATATGTGGTTTAGCATAATATGCAGTTTGAGATATTACTTCTCATGGCATATTCAAACATTTATGCAATTCTTTTATGGCACTGGCAGCAAATTTTTTAGCGACATTATCATGGCAGTATCATCGGCAATGTCTACAAGGGATCGAAGTTCTGAAAGTGCACGGTTTGAGATTTTGAGTGCTGAAAACAGGTTGGAGCTTGTTCTTGTCTCTTTACAGTGGAAATGTTTGTTATTCTTTTTCTCCAACAAACTTTTGATAGGTATACTTTTTCTAAGTGGTGACATCAATGGCTAGGAGTGTCACCGGGCCGGGCCAGGCTGGCCTGGACCCGTCTAGGCCTGAGGCCTAATCAGGCTGAGGCATTAAAGCCCAAGTTTGAGCCCGACCCCAACTGGATTCGGGCAGCCCCAAGCCAGACTTGGCTTGGCCCAAAATTTTTTAAAATTAAAAAATGAAAAATGACATCGTTTTCCCAAAAAAAGACATCATCTTCCATATAAGTTTCGGGCTTTGGGGCCTAATGCTAGCCCGGCCTGAGGCTCGATTTTTTTAAAAAGATAAGGCTCTAGCCCAGCCTTGGCCACCACCACTAAATGACATATATAAATTGTAAACATTGAAATTGGTAACAAGGCCACCCTGCTTATTGATTTAGGGTCTTAATACCCTTTGTATATAGTCAATTTAGAATTATGCTACTTTCTAATATGGTTCTAATATGGTTAACAACTGTTATAACTATTAATCATTATTTCTTATTCCCTCTGGAGCATGCATATTTATGATGGCAAATTTGTTACGAAGAACTTACATCCTAGACCCATGCAATGATTTAGTAAAAAACATCAACAACTTGCTCTCCACTTCTAACATGTCAATCAATCCTTGTTACATCTTTTCTCTAATAAAATGACAATCAAGTTCAATATGCATTGTATATTCATGAAATATTGAATTTAAAGTGATATTTATAGTTGTTTGACTATCACAAGATGATTTCATAAGTTTACTTTCTTCAATCTTAATATCTTTATGTATTTACTTTATTCAATCTTAATATGTTTAAGTACTTGCTTTAACAACATCAACTCACAACATAAACTCACATTGCTCTATACTTTGATTCAATACTAGATTTATAAACCACAAGCTACCCTTTACTTTTCCAAGTGTCAAGTTTTTCATAATTCTCCATCTTGGAGAGAAGGAACGATTCATAAACAAGGAGACTCAAATCTTCGACCACAACCTTAAGACATTGAGTTATGATACTCTTGTATATAAATCATTCTTAATCTTTGTTTCTAGTTGATGTGGAAACTTAACAACTTTAGTTCACCTCCACATGCACAAGAATACACATTTGGTGCGTGAAGTTTGTAGGAACAAACATTGTTGGGTGCCCACAAGAATAAACATTTGTGGGAAAGCCCAACATCAAACTGGAGAGATTCTAATACCATGTTCAATTTTTATTTAATATCCATTTAAGAGGAGGACTGATTTATATGCAAGAGGAGCACCATATCTTCACCCAAAACCTTAAAGTATTGGGTTGTAGGTCAACTCTTGTATGTAAACTATCCTTACTCTTTGTTCCTAATTGAGCGGGAATTTAACAATTCTAAATACAGCTCCCTCATGCTTATAAAATGAACATTTGGTGTGTGAATTTTGAATGATTGAAGATTTACTTGTGCTCAAAGGAATGGCCATCTATGGGAAAGCTCAATATTGAACTAGGTAGGCTTTGATACCATGTTAAATTTTTGAAAGCCTCTATTTCATAAGAGGAATGATATACACGAGGACTTTTACATCATATCTTCACTTGAAACCTTAGGGAATTAGGTTATGTGATTATTCATGTATATAAACCATCCTTAATTCTACACCCCCTCATGCTTAGAATGGATATCTAACACATGATGTTTGCAAGACTAGACATCTATGTGTGCTAGGAGTGGGTTTGATACCGTATTAAAATTTTCATTAACCTTTATTTTGGAGGAGTGGTTTATATAAAAGAGCCCTCTTATATATAAAACCTCTCCTTCTAATGGAGATTAAATAAAAATTTAACTTGGTATCATAGCCTTGAGACCAAAAGGTCACTGAGTTCGGATTGTGCCATCCTCATTTCTAATGAGTTTATAGTGTGAGGTGTTTATTGATGGATTTATGGTATATTGTGTTTTTCCCACTCTTGCATGTGAGAGGGACATGTCGAATATATAATCTATTTAATGTGCCTCACCCATCAACTTAAGCTTTTGGGTGAATGGTTTCTTAACTCCAAGAGACTAGATTATAGAAACCAAGAAAATAGATTACCCCAACAAATACAGATATCCTGTAGTAGACCGTTAATTGTTAGGGGTACCCTTAATTGTTAGGGATATAGTCCAATCAACATCAAAGTATCCATAAATTTGAGTATGTCCATAATTACTACACAATGGACTCAAACCTAGTGCTTTCTTCAAATATTTGAAGTATTTTGAGGAGATGCATAAATTAACATACTACACCCATTGGAAAATCTATATAGGGACTAGTGACTGTAAGGTAACTGAGTTTGCCAACAGGTTTGGCTCTGTTGATAAATCTAATTGTTTGAAATTATTTTTGAAAATATTCCTTAGGTGACTATATCCGCATAAATATATAAAATAATAATTCTTGAACTTAACTTCTTGGAGAAAATGGAATGATCTCTGTGAGATTGGATATGATGACATTGAGTTACCACCTTACTAAACTTTCAAACCATGCTAGAGCTTGCTTAAATCTATATAAAGACCTTTTTAGCTTGCAAACTTTGGTAGATTCTCTCCAAGTAACAAATCTAGAAGGTTGCTCCATATATATTTCCACTTTAGAGTCTCCACGTAAGAAAGCATCCTTCACATCTAAAGTGGCTAATGATGAATGGCTGCAAGGAAGATAATTAGTCTAAGAAAAGCTGGTTTAACAATTGGAGAAAAAGTATCCAAATATTGAACGCCATAAACTTTAGCCACCAATGGAGCCCTCAATTGAGTTAAATAGCCATCAGAATTAGTTTCACTATAAATACCCATTCACAGCCAATAGCTTGTTCACATGGGGGCAAATAAACACGTATGGTTAGTTATTAAAGCTGGCATCTCCTCTTCCATAGCTGTCCTTCACCTGCTGCTTCATGACTTTCATCAGATGCTTTAACTTCTTCGGTAACCATAGTGCAATGAGAAATTTCTGCAATGATCAGTCACTACCAAAAGGTTAGCCTACTAAATTCTTCTAAAGCTGATATAGAACTAAAGAAATTCCAAGATTTCAGTTGGAACAAAATTTCAGAATTGCAGATTCACCTAGAATAACACCATCTCAGGAACTTTCAATCAACAGATTGATCTTTAAATCGACTAAAACTTGAAGTTTCAAGAAGTAATTTGTGTACAACACGTGGCTTGTCACCAATACTCGTCGACAAAGCCAAACAAATAAAATCAGAATTGCGCACTCATCAAAATATTTTCTGACAGCCAACCAATCTGATGCAGCACTGCGGAGAACAGAATGATGAATGAAGTTCTCTCTCTCTCTCTCACTCTCTCTCTCTCTCTCACACACACAATGATGCATGGAGATCACACATGGATGGAATACTGGCACTCTTTTCTCTTCCCCCTTCTTTTTTTTTTTTTTTTAATTATCTGTTTAAAGCCCTGATGTTCTATTCTGGTGACATTTAGTAAACATTTGAATTAGTATTAAAAAACACCCTTCCTATTGGTGGAGGGTCTCAGTACCCTTATATATACATTCTATTCTATCCTTTTCTTAAAGATACTGGTTTTATGATAGTTCCATTTGTCTTTTTTCTTTAGTTTTAGATCACGAGCATTGCCTTTTGTTTCCTTTCCAATCTTATGTAATTTTGATTTATTACAAATTGAGTATTTCAATCCTGTTTCATAATTCAGTTGATACCTGCATATTTTAATTTCATGCTCAAGAAGCTGGGTTGAGATAATTATGAATTAAATTTAGGATTGCTGTGAATTAGCTGCTGCATCCTTTCTGTTCTTAACTATGGAATCAGATTTTCTAAATTCTCTTATGCTGCAATTTCTGATTGACAGTGAATTTTGGCCTAAAAGTATTGCGACTCATTTAAGACTTATTTTATGTCCAGTGCTGTCATTATAGGTGATGAAACTTCTAGTGTTCATATTGATGCTGTGCTTGATCCTTTAAGTTCAATTGGTCAGAGGGTGGCTTCCCTCCTAAGAGTTCTGAAGAAGTATGTTCAACCAAGCTTGAGAATTGTGCTGAATCCTATGGTGAGACAAAATTGCAAGTTTCTCTTTGGCATTATACCGCCGTGATCTATGCCATGTAGATGTTCGTCTACATATGTATCTGGACCTTTATATGACCATTAACATTAAGGAATTTGTGAACATTATCCATCATTTCATAGGTGTGTGGAAGAAAGATAAGTGAAAACCTAGGCAGAGCAGAATGATAGATAGGATAAATTTGAGGTAGGAATAGACAAAGGTTGGTCTAGTTCACTAAATTAACTGCCCTGCTTCTGATATATAAGATTTGCATCATATGGAAGCACAGATTTACAAAATCAAAGAATCAACTAAGTATAAGTAAAAACCCAACTTCAATAAAATTGTATAAAGTAATAAAGTATTCATTGATTGTGGTAAACAAAATATATTTTTGATTCTTCTGAAGTCTAGGAAGAATTTTGTTTGGTTGACTGATTCACTGTCATTCTTTTCAACTAATGTAGTGGTCAATTCAGCAGTAGATTTTGCAAATGGCTTGTAGAAGAACTGAGGCTGTTATAGATCTTGAGTATATTTGTCAATATTTTGTCTCCTTCAACGAGGAATTCTATATTGGCGTCAATAAGCTGTATATTTGGTATCATTTGTGCTTATAATGGTGTAATCTGGTGCAGGAATAGTTTGATAAATAATTTTCTTTGGTTTTTACATTGTATGGCATTTCATTTAATCTATCTGAATCCAGAGGTTAACATAATGGATGTCCTATAGCTAGCACTGTTAATGAAAACCAATAGATGATGCTGCATTTTGATTGCAAAATGCTTGAGGTGGATGAACTTATAGCCAATTTATCTTTTATTTTTTTATCTTTGAGGAAATCCTAGGAACTCGTGCATCTTGTTTTAAATGCATTCTGAATAGGGGCCTAAAACCTGAAAATAATATGTGATTCTGCCTCTATGCTGAACAGGGTAGAACGTTTGAAAAATAGATGCTTAATTATCTGATTACTCCCAGTTTAAAATTAAAAGAATGGCTAGGATACTCAATTACATTTGAAGAATATGAAGCCTGTACTACATTTGATAAGGCAATGTCTATGATGTGTAGTTTTTCTTTTCTTTTTATTTTTTATTTTTGATGTATTACCACTGGTAAGCTAATCTATTTAGTAAAGTTGCATATTATTATTTCCTGTTCTGATGTGAATTTGTTGCAGAGTTCTCTTGTTGATCTCCCTCTGAAGAACTTCTACAGATATGTTGTTCCAACCATGGTATACATCTGATTCTGAGATTTTTCTTTTCAGTTACTATGTTTCTTCTCTTAGTTGGTCTTTCATTTCTCAGGATGACTTCAGCGGTACAGATTACTCAATAAATGGACCCAAAGCTTTTTTTGCAAATATGCCACTGTCAAAAACCCTTACCATGAATCTTGATGTACCTGAGCCATGGCTTGTTGAGCCTGTTCTTGCAGTGTATGTTCTTTCCTTTGTTAGTGAGATACTACCACTTCTTTCATGTTATTGTATTGAAGTTTAAGAAGCTGTCATTTGGTCAAATGCTTCAGCCATGATTTGGATAATATTTTGCTTGAGAATGTTGGGGACACAAGGACACTGCAAGCTGTTTTTGAGCTCGAAGCACTTATTCTAACCGGTGAGATGTGTGTTCTCTTCCATTTAACTTAAAGATCAATGTTTCACAGAATTTGCTGTTGCTTTTGAAGAGATAAACTTATGAATACTAACTCTCCTGATTTCATGTCCTGCTTTGTACAGGTCATTGTTCTGAGAAAGATCATGATCCTCCCCAAGGCCTTCAGCTCATTCTTGGAACCAAGAATGTACCTCACTTGGTTGATACTCTGGTGATGGCCAATTTAGGATATTGGCAAATGAAAGTTTCCCCGGGAGTATGGTACCTGCAACTTGCTCCAGGCCGAAGCTCTGATCTTTATGTTCTGAAGGAAGAAACTGGTGGCAGTGAAAACAGGCCTTTGTCAAAGTGTATCATTGTAAATGATTTGAGGGGTAAAGTAGTTCATTTGGAAGTTATTAAAAAAAAGGGCATGGAGCATGAGAAGTTGCTGGTCCCTATTGTTGATAAACACTCTCATGGGAAGGCTCAAGTGAGTTCATTTATATTTTTCCTAATAAGTATTTTGTTTGTCCAAAATGTCAACCGATTTAGGTAAATGAACTTAAGATGTGCATCCTTAATGCTTTGAAAATTTTTGTAGGGAAGTCATACTAGTTGGAACTCTAATTTACTGAAATGGGCTTCTGGGTTTATTGGTAATAGTGGCCAATCAAAAAGCATTAACAAGAATTCGGTGGTGAGCTTTCATTTTCGTAATGTTTTTGTCTTCTGTGTTCTTTTTTGGTCTTCCAATTATTGGCACTTTACCCATTTCGTTTCTGGACTACTGAATTGAATATTTCATGTATTTAATGTTGAGCATGTGGATTTAGTAATATCACAAGATAATCGTGTTGATTTTTTTTTTTATAATTAGGAAATTTATGTTAAAATATCAGCTGTCATTTTAATTTTAAGCTTATTTCACCTAATTACCATGTGGTATCATTACATATTATTTGAACTAGCTCCCAAGTTTTCTTGAGTTACAGAATATATTTATCTTGACAACAAGGTCAATCTTGTGTACTTAACTTGATGCCTATGTTCCTAATTGTGATTATTTTGATATCTACCCCTCCAGGAAAACAGGAAAGGGCAGCATGGAACAATGATCAATATATTTTCTGTTGCTTCTGGACATCTGTAAGTCTTCTGTTCTATGTTGCTTTGTCTTATTGAATTAAATCTGACATCAATCTCTCTCTTATGTTGCTATTATGTCTAAGATGGTGCATACATCCTTCCACATTTTACTATTTCAGATCGACATATCTCCAGAGGGAAAATCATATACTTGATAATAAAGACTTTATTTTTGCTAGCACTTTAAAACAATGCTCTTAGGTACCAAAACCTGCTTTTGAGAACTTATTATTAGTTGATGATGTTTGTTTTAAGTAAGCATAAAGAAAATCTCTTTCTATATGTACTCCACTATGTGAATCTGAAACACAACCAAACTTAAAGATGCCTATTTACTGTGGAAGTCCAGGGGTAATGATGCTGCCAAATCCTTCAATTTAAAAAAGAAGGAAAAGAGGTTGAATGTCCAAACTTTTGTTGAACCTTTATTTAGTGGAAGATATGGAGCTTTAATTTGTCAATAATGTGAGGAGTAACAGGAACAAACAACAAGAAGGAAAGATACTATTGATGCACTTAAGGCTGTCTATGGCTTGATGCAGCTATCAATTATAGACTTGAGTGGTTTTGTTGGTTGAATCAGGGCTGATGGCCAGGGTCAAGCTTACAATCTTGTTCTCACCAAGCTTAGATTTTTAATTGAAGAGCATAACCAAGAGTTGAAGCTGACCATTTCAGCACCATGAGGGTTCAAATTGCCAATCTTCTTTTTGAACCTCACAATTTGTTTTCTTTCATGCCTTCTCCCGCCTGGTCCCTTGTTCAGATGATTTAATTTCCTGAAAGCTTTCCTCTGGAACTTTTTAAATGAGAATTATCTTGTGAATAATGATCATCTTCTGTTTAATGTTCATGATATCAATAAAATGTTGAACCACTGGATGAGTTTGATGTCCATGGAGGTAGAAGTAGTTTACTCTTTACTAGAGTCCAAACCTGGTACATGCATTAGGTGAGTGATTTGTATCTGTTCTCCGATAAATTAAAAAAGCAATATTGAAGAAAAAGTGTGGTGATCTAGCATACTAGCCACAAATCCATGCCATAGATCGTTCACTTGCTTATTAACAAATTCTTGCTTGCTTGCTTGTACAAATCCAAATGCAATGATGTTTTCTTGTTTTGCAGGTATGAACGCTTCCTTAAAATCATGATTCTGAGTGTCTTAAAGAATACCAATCGTCCAGTGAAATTTTGGTTCATAAAGAACTATCTCTCTCCTGTATTTAAGGTTTACTTTATATCATCTCAATTGATTCTGTCTAATTTCAACTTATTTTAAATTTTTACCTGAATGGACTGTTTTGGCTGTTAAAAACATTCAGGATGTTCTCCCACATATGGCACAGGAGTATGGTTTTGAATATGAATTGATCACTTATAAATGGCCTACATGGTTGCATAAGCAGAAAGAGAAGCAGCGAATTATTTGGGCATATAAAATTTTGTTTCTTGATGTTATCTTTCCTCTTTCTTTGGAGAAGGTATGGAAATGTTTTTCAAAGTGCTGCTAACTTCATGTTCCACATCCTTGCATTAATTATTTTGGTTTGTTCTGGTGTAGGTTATATTTGTTGATGCAGATCAGGTAGTACGAGCAGATATGGGAGAACTATATGACATGAATATAAAAGGAAGGCCTTATGCGTACACACCATTCTGTGACAATAACAAGGATATGGATGGATATCGATTTTGGAGACAAGTATGTATTGCATTATGTCTTAATTTTCTTATTCAGCTATCTAATGTTTCACTTGTTGCTGCTTAGTTCCTGACTCAGTTATCTTCTATTCCAACTCTGCTTGCTCACTTGGCTTACCTTGTGCTGATTAGGGTTTCTGGAAAGAACATCTTAGGGGGAAACCATACCATATTAGGTAGGGAACTGATTACTCTTCTTCTCAACTTAGTTTGTCAAAATACTCCAGCCAGACATGGTTTAACATCTACTATATTTGATGCAGTGCATTATATGTTGTGGATTTGGTTAAATTTCGAGAAACTGCAGCAGGTGATAATCTAAGAGTAGTTTATGAAACCCTGAGCAAGGATCCAAATAGTTTGTCAAATCTCGATCAGGTGAGTTATGGGCTTCTGTTGTTTTATAACTTCTTACTGGCTTTTAGTCCTTTAAGGATATATCATGACATTTGCTATATTTTTATTACCTGGATACACTTGAGTAAATTGCTGAATCTGTACTCTGCTACATGGATGATAACCTCACATATTCTTAATTAGGCTATCTTGCTAAGGAACATTTTAGGATAATGGAAATGTTTTAGTATAAAGTTGAGTTTTACTTTAAAAGGTTGAGAGGTTAACTTCATCATCAGAAGAATTGGCCCAAAACATAGGCTTAGGAACCACTCCGGTAGAGTAAAAATTCTGTCAAAAAGAAACTATTGGAAGGCTTTTAACAAATATATTTTAAGAGAACTATCTCATTTTGGAATGCTAACTGGAGCCTTTTGACGAGATTCAGAGTCAAAATATGTTGCTATCATGTTATTTCTTGCCTTCCCATCTTGGTTGGTTCAAGTTTCAGAATGTCATTTTTATAGATTAGAATTAATCTCTGCTTGCTTTGGCGTTCAGGAAGTTGTATTATTTCTATTCCTGCTTGCTGCATAATGTGCTAGAACTGTGTATTCTCTTCGAGGGTTTTGAGATCATGTTAAGGCTTCATAATATGCCCCTATAACTACTGGCTTCAACTTTGTGTATTCAATTTCTATAGTACAAAGTCTTGCCCTTTACTATGGGCCTAACATGTCCTTTTCCAGGATCTTCCAAACTATGCACAGCATACGGTGCCCATTTTCTCTTTACCCCAAGAATGGCTGTGGTGTGAGTCGTGGTGTGGTAATTCTACAAAATCCAAGGCGAAAACTATTGATCTTTGCAACAATCCTATGACAAAAGAACCCAAACTTCAGGTAACATATCCTTGCCAACTGGTTCAGAAATATTCTTAAGCAGTCATTTTTGCATCGTTGTCATTCTTATTATATATGCGTTTCTATTCTCTCTCTCTCTCTCAGGGTGCAAAAAGAATTATTTCAGAGTGGGTGGACCTAGACCTGGAAGCAAGACGACTCACTGCAAAAATCTTAGGTGAGGCAGTGGATCCTCAAGAAGCTGTTGCGCAGAATTCTGTACCTGATAAGCCGCTGGAGGAAGACGTAGAGTCTAAGGCAGAGTTGTGAAAACTTTGTCAATTGGTTAAAAGAAAAATACCCCTACATCCGAGCCTTCAAGCGCCTAAATGCAGCCCCAGCCTGAGTTTTTACAGATTTTGCACTATTCACTATCTGAACCTTATTATTTACCTCAACACAATGGATGTGCCCTGGAGTAGTTTCCATCAATTTGGAAGATAACATTTTCTTGTATTTAGGGAAATCTAAGTGACCGTTATAGGGCCATTAGCGTAGTTTTTATCACTTGCAATGTATATGTTGTTACCGGAAATTTAGTACGCACATCCTTCACTCAACACGTTGTAGTGGACTGTCCCTTTACAGGTAATAAATTTCAATACACAGGTACATTTTAAGAAGTTGTATTACCTCTCGTGGTCTCTAAATATCGAACCCTCAACTACTGTGTTGCTGCACACCAGCTCACCAATAGCCGTGGTTTGGCCAAACCAGGAATGAGAGGCTCTAAGGTGCGTCAGCCACCCGAATGGTTAAAGGATTATACCAGGAATTAGTTAGAAATTACTAGGATGAGCTGTACTAGCGGACAATGTGGTATTGGCCAGAACCGTTAAAATCTATCTCTATATGTACTTGATAGATTGAATGGAGCGGGAGATGAATTTGCCCAATTTCCTCTCTGTTCCTTCCTTTCTCTCTCTCGACTCTGCTCTACCTTCTTTAACTCTCCTTTTCAGCTCTTCTATCGTCTACTCTCCTCTTAATTTTCTGCAACATTGGAGCTTTCATGGAGGGACTTCATGGGTGATGGGAGTGGCTACTCGTTATAAAACCTTGGAGGAAAGTTTAACAAAAATTTCTGAGAGGTTAGAGCAGCAAGCATCTAGCCTACAAAATTTAGGCCCTATTTTGTTGGATATTAATTAATGAAATTGAATATAATAGTATGAAAGGGAGCGGAATGGTTTATAATGGAATGGAATGTAATATAATAAAAAGTTGTTT
This sequence comes from Erythroxylum subrotundum, assembly GCA_027563845.1. Lineage (NCBI taxonomy): Eukaryota > Viridiplantae > Streptophyta > Magnoliopsida > Malpighiales > Erythroxylaceae > Erythroxylum > Erythroxylum subrotundum. Next base: position 15,021,392 of record JAOQMQ010000005.1, on the reverse strand, counting down.
GGAATGATGAAAGGGTTCATAATATAATGTAGTGAAATATTGTTTGGAAGATGGATGGAATGGAATGTAATGTATAATAAATGACTTTTATACCCCATATATTAAAATGGTTGTTACAGGAGGTTTATTATTTTATTATTAATTATATAAAAATATTAGTATTAATTATTTAAT